>VKOC01048386.1:0-57111 GCA_009364415.1 Spea multiplicata | reverse complement strand
CACACACATTATTGTGACTTCTAGGACTGGAGAGAACTATAATACACTCATGTCAAATGTTCTCAGCTTCTATGATAAGGAGCCATCACAGGAGGAGCTCCCATGTTCCCCTCTTTAAAAAGGGACACTTGGGAATAAGTTTGGACTGGGGATAACGAGGAGGCCCTGGCACATGCCAAATGACAGACAGCGGGATATGAAAGTCTGGGTGTTATGCTTATATGCTGAACATAGCACGCGGCAGGACATATCCAGATGTTGCTTACACACTTCAGCACCAGATCTGCTGCAATTGGTTCCGTATGGATCAATGTCGGCCAGCGGCTTAAACAGCCAGTCCAGCCCTGCTTGGAAGGTATGCTATACAAGATAATTGTACAAATATACAGTGTATATAAAAAATAAATGGAAGTACATTTATTTTACTATTGTAGTGCTTACTTGCCTTATATCAGTGAGAGCACAGAAACAATAAATTGTGCCAGCTCTCAAAGTCACAAAATAAACAAAGCACAATGTGGCAGTATATAAAATTACTTGCCCAGCTCCACCATTTATATAATATAAGGCAAAGGGAAAAAAAAGCATCCACAGTAACTCATTTGCTTTTAGAGTTGGTAAGAAAGGGTGTAATTTAATTATACGATACAGATTTTCACTGTTTACAGTAACATTTAAAAGGTTGCATTATTTTAACAACCAGATACTGATTATGTGATCTGAAGCAAATAATACAATGGGATATTTATCATTTTAGTAGTATAAATGCAATAACAAGTAACAGTGTATATTGATGTTGGCCAAACGTCTGTGTGTTTATAGTGAATGCCAATGTTATTTTTATATTAAATATTACAAAATTGGCTTTCATCCAACAACTATGAAGAACTGGGTTCATCACAGCTTTATACTTTGTATGCCATAAAATGAAACAGATTTTTCACTTTTCCCAAATCCTATTTTTTGCAGTACTGTGCTCTCTATAAAGCTATTTAATATCTCTACACATTAAAATGAGCAATATACGTGCATTGGAAAATCATCTTATATGTATTTAGCAATCTTAACCTCCATTTTGCCCCGTGCCTGGAGCAAACACGGAGGGAGAGAGAGCTGACCCCCCTCCCATTCCTGCTGAGTGACACTGCCAACGGAGGCAGTGGGCGGCCGTGCCACGACTCCACCCCTGGAGCATGTACTCGTTGAGGTAAGTGTCACAGAGTCTGAGTGAAAGGGCCCAATGACCTAGGACAGAAATTTTTCAGTTTTTACTTCGTTTTCATCCACTTCGTACTTCACCAAATTTACTAAATATCGATAAACTTGAAATTCAGACAAATCCAAATGCACAAGTCTATCAGAAATTACATGCTGAGCCAATTAAGGTAATTTTCAAATATACCTCAAGTGTATGATAGCAGTAACATGTAAAATAACATTGCTGTCCTAATAATACATATAATATACACATAACAAAAGTTATGGTGGGGTAAAAGTGGTGGAAAACGCTTCCACTTAAAATTAAGACGATAGCAGAAGCATTATTAAACACTAATCTACACACACCAGACAAGCCAGTGGTGCCGCCACAACGGATTAATAATACATATAAATGGAAATCATTTTATATGTCTGATGCAAATGCAGTACAATCCCATCAGATGTGTGGATGTCTTTTGCAACAAATATTGATTTACTTATTAGGATATTTCGTTATTGGTGTTATTGCATTCAGTAAAGCATTGTCATAAAGCCTATAATACACAAAAATTGTTGCAATTATTATGTTATTGGCATACCATATATAAAACTGGATTCATGCTGGATATTCATATTAGTTTTGAAATCTAACTACCCAGATTAGAGTGCCTTGCACAGTTCTAAAATACTTGCACATCTCCAAAGCCAGTAAAAAGTTAACATTTAGCATAATAATAATAAAAAATCAAATTGTACAGATTAATGGAATTAGCTTTAACAATGACAAAGCTATACACATGTATTTGACTTAAATAGATTGATATCATATTACATATGTTTGCTTTGTACAAAGAATAAAACAATATGCTTGTTCTTTTATCCCAATGCCAAAGGCAATGTCTTCGAAGTCTGACATTTGAAAGGCTAATTTGAGTGTCCCTCAGGCAACAGAGGAATGATAACCTTTTTCTCTAAGAGTTTTCACAGTATCACAGGTCTCTTTGTTCTTTAATTCCAAATCCATTTAATATAACATTTACTACAGATGCAATAGATAGCTTTATAATTACTTGTCCACACTGATTGCTTTAAATTGGTTATTGTTGCTGTCCTTCAAAAAAGCTGTCTTTTAATAGCGATGCTAATTTTAAGCCTAGGTTCACTCTTGCACAATGCCGCTACCACGATCACCAGATCTTTTCATTATTAAACTTTGGAAAATTGTGTTTAGAGGACTTTGGCATCTTTGACCCCGTTTCTTTCATTAAATATATTTTTGGAAATTACTATATTCTGTGTCTATATTCTATTTTAAACAAGTGTTATTATTTTGAAAATAGGATTACCTGTTAAGAAAAGCTGTAAGAAATATTATAATAATCTACTGCAAAAAAACAGGCTTTTTCATGCTTCTGCAGTATCCCTACCAAAAACATTGATGGGCAAGAAGGAGCTAGAAAGTGAGTGGAAATAGTGAAAATCCACTAACATCATGCTGCAAACTAGGTTTTTGCCCCAACACCTTTCCCTGGGCAGAAAGTGGAATTTTTCGCAACAGAACTTTTTTCATCCAGCTTCAGAAAGTCTCCCAGTTACACAGTGAAAATGTATTTATTGGTTACCATGACAGTAGAGTATGAATTAATGGCACATTTGAAAGCACTGCCCACAGAAGCATGAATAGGCTCTGGGGTTTATTCACTAAAGGACGAGCTGTGCTTTTAACTCTCTCACCTCACTATCATGAAGGGATAGAACTAGCAGGCTTTACCACCAATAAAGGCCGAGTTGGTACTGCGTAATAATTCAATGGGTAAGATAACTTGAAGAGATCTCACTGATTTAACTATGAATTTTACAGGACCAGCAAGCTCTTTCTGCAGCAGAAGCTCACTGTGTTCTTCAAAATGTGTATTGAAGTAATGAAGTTTAAACAAATCTGGTGAATAAATCCTTCTGTTTTGTTTATGCACAGTGTTTTTGGTTTTTGAAACAAAAGGGCATTCACCTGATGTGTCTTGCACATTTAGCCATTATCAAAGGTAATAGACATCTCCAGGGCTGGCTAGTCCACAAAGTCAACCTAGATAACAGTCTAGTATAAAAATATCCATGGTGCAATAAATGATATAAGTAGTTTCCAGGAGAGGAACTTAAAGCGCAACACTAAGCCTCAACTGAAGTTACAAGATGCAGATAAAGCTTTACAAGGATACATGCTGTCAGCACAGCCATTGTATAGTTGTGTTAATAATGAATACAAATTCAACTTAACTACATTACCTTGTGGACTATGTTCATATAGAATAACTATATAGAAAATCTAGGCCCCCAAGATCCACCTTGATTCTCTAACAAATGCTTTTCTACACATATATAATAAAAACCCTATTTACATTCAAGTCACTTTTAAGGGGTTTTATTCCTTGAATCACAACTTTGTCTTTGTAGCAGCTGCTTGTACAAAGAAAGGATTTTCATTCACACTCTTGTTTATCGCATTCTTCAAACCTAGCACTTCAGCTGTGAGATGATACAAAGTAGTCTGTTGTCTTCTTTTGATTTAAGAATTCTGTTATTGCCGCTGTTTACTGGCACAATTGAATGGTAAGGCAGTAAACATTTGATTCAGCACCAAAGACAACCAAATCTATGTAATACTTGCATATAGGGTAAAAAATGAGTTAAAGAAGACAAGACAAAATCTGTAAGATTTTGTCTTGTCTTCTTTAACTCATTTTTTACCCTTTTTTTCAGTGTATGTGGGGTATTCCAATATATCGGCTGAGAGAACACATTAAGTACCAGGCATTCTTGAACCATAACCCGGGCTTTATTGAACAATGTAATGCAGTGCCCCTGTCTTCACAAATGCCCTATTGGCTCAATAGGCACAAATCCCCTCACACATTCTCCAAAACTTGTGCAAAGCCATCCCAGAAGAGTGGAGCATGTTATGGGGCAGATGGGGTTCCCAACTCCATATTAAAATCCATGGTTTTGGAATGGGATGTCCAACAAGCTCATATAGGTGTGATGGGCAGGTGTCCACAAATCTTTGGTCAAATAGTGTACATTTAAAACCCAAGTAAGTGACAAATCCTATAAAGTACCAGAAATAAATAGCAAAGTGCATGCTCTCCTTAAATAAGGACGGTTGTATATATACATGTAAGTGGCAATCCATAAAATATCTCAGGATACAATAAATAAAATGTTGTTAGATCCCATAATTATACTAAATAAACTAAAGTCTTGCTTGTAAGTTTAACCTTTTCAGTGTCAACATACCAAGGCTCTGTAAAATCGCCCAGGATGCCAACCACAAACCACTTGCACAGCGGCACCTTAGATGATTGCTTTTAGTGCAGTGGTGGTAGACAACTTGCAGCAATCTTCCTCTCTCCCAGCTGAACTCTCTTGTTTAACCGTACCAAGACTTCCATTAAAGGTGCTGTTCCACCTAGGATGCCTCAAAAAGAATTACTTGGAGAGTAAATATTTTTTGTCCCCTATCCCTCTCCCAGAAAAACAGCATTGGAAACCATGCACAAGCAATCTTCTGTGATGACAGAAATGGGCAGACTAAGTCCCCATAGGAAATATTTGCACAGCAAATTAAAGAAAAACAGGAGTATTCTCATTTATCATGAGCATTAAGAGTAGGTGGAAGAGCACCTTTAAAGAAGAACAGCATTTGTGAATCTTACAAACACGCAAGATCCTTCCTAAACTAAAGGGTAGGCTGCTAATTGTCACAGGCTCGACAAAGTAAAAATAAAAGCCTTCAGTGAGAAAATGATTCATGGAGCAGGAAGCCAAATAAATCAAAATGAGAGCCTGCTAAAAGCTAACCATTCGGGAGATGAGCTGACTAACATTCTGGAAAAAGCATGATTATAGAATTTAACCACTTATATGTGCCCACCTTCCAATATTTTGTGTACTGTGCCCTTTGTAGGCTTCATGTAAACCGTACATGTATGTACAACCTTTTTTTAAAAAAATATGTAGTTTTTACATTTTCTATTTAGTTTTGCAAGACACAAAGCGCAGAAATATGATGTCAGATCCAGGCACTCTGTGTCTTAAATGCATCCTTTAAGGCAGTACAGACTTCAACAAGCAGGGCTCGGCTTGGGGCACTGCGATAGGTCAGGCCTAGTAAGTGCAGAAGATATATGCATCGCTGGTTCAATAAGAAGCTGATCTAAGTATGACACTGATATATCACATGTATAATTAACTACAATAAACTTCTTGGTCTGCTTATTAATAAATCATAAGCATTTGGTTAGAATTGCTCAAATCATTTCCTTTTTTGCTTCATTTTAGTTTTTGTGTTGCAAGGTCACTTTCTGTCCACCATATTTTTCACCTAATACCCCATTCTGTGTCCTCTCTTTATACCCTCAGGCTAGAACATCTATCTAACAATACCCTTTATGAACTGAGAACCATCTGTTTTGGATTCATCTGATACACCTTACATTGAATGTATAAGTTATTTTCTTCTTTTTGTGTTGAATTGATTTATATTTTACATTTTCAAGAAACTATTGTTGAAATCCAGCTACCAGATAAATAGGTACACATATCTATTAACAGACAGGGATGTGTCACAATTCCATCCTTTTACTGTCTGACTTTCATAGTAGTTAATTACTAAGGGGGCAAAAGTCAGAAAGTAAATCTCTTATGTTATTTTGTGCAGATTCAAGATGAATAATTGGTTCCGCAGATGTGAGGTTCAATTAGAGGTTTTCACCAACTTTTCCTCTTTTGGAATCTCAGCCCTTTGTATTTGATTGCAAAATATCCCAAGTAAAAAGTTACTTGTCGGAGAAAAGGAAGCTTATCCAAAAAAAGATTATGCTTATCGGGAACAGATTATACTAAAATGGACTATATCTCCATCTCTGCCACTTCAATTAGACATGGAGCAGTCATTTATAGGCTGTGTATACTTCAAAGGGGTTAATTCATCCGGAGTTTGTACAGTCTCTGCTAATCTTAGGCACTATGAAACAACAAAGGGGTCTATTCAAGAATTCTTGCTTTTCTTTCTTTTTTTAATTTCCATGCCATTGGCAAACTTCCCTATACTATGTATCAGTGGAAGATTAAAACTGCTTTGAGTTAGATGTATTGTTAGCATTGCGTCCCTTTGGTTTGGCAATAATCCTTCCATACATTTCCTATACGGCAGCAGCAATACATAGAAGACTGGAAGCTAGTTGAATAATGCACTTGAATTATATATCGGGATATCCAACATCACAGTTAAAGTTCATACAGAATTTTAAGTTACTGATAATTATATTTTTTAGTAAGATGAGGGAAACAGAGAGTCAGAGTTTGTCCTTAGCCTAACACCACTGCTGTTCCCCTAGTTCCCCAGAAAAAAACTCTAGAAAAAATAGGTAGAACTAACAAAAGTCCTTGTAACTCAATTTTGAATTCTGGCATAAGCTGACTAGGCCTAGGTCTGGAGGGTCACCACACAGACCCCACAAAACAGGGGCAGCTCACGCTTTTGAGTGATCAGTTGGAATGGATTCAGACAGTTGCAAAAAGGTGAAAGGCCGCAAAGCAAACTTCCAATGGTCATAGAAACAAAATGAAAGGCCAAGTCCAAAGATGACAAAACGGAAAAAGCACCACAAATTTAAGGTCAGATGGTTCAGGGTCAGGTTAGGCAGCACAGGTTCATAAAGCAGTTAGAGAAGCTGTGTCACAAAGCCGAGGGTATACATCGGAGCGGGGTCAATCTGAGAATAACACTTAATCGCCTTCAAGTTATATCACTGGCATGTGTCAAAGTCACAGCTTGCGTGCCTTGCATGTAGACAAATTATGTATTAACATGGGCCTGGCCACAGAATGCAGGGTTCATAATGACATGGTGCATCTTCTTCCCTGGACTCCAAAAAGATGGTGTGTGGTTTACTTTATCCTGACATCAGGCTCTGATCTGCCCAACCAGCCCATGTATACTTTATGAGATTGTGCCTAGTGGATACAGCCACCATAGCCCACGTTACCCAGTACTGCACATTTGTCTGAGGATAAGCAACAAGTTATGATGACATATCCCGGTGTTCAGCAGGTAGGACAACAGTCACAGAGGTGAGCAACTTAAATACGTTACTGGGTCCATTGGCACTTTGCCTATCCCTTGTGCACAGTTATAATTGCGTACAATACTATGCTTTTAAGGTCATGAATAATCCAGTGGCTTCAATTAAATTAAATGCTAAATTCTTTCTCAATATATAAAATATTAATGGTGTAGAGCTACAGACACCATAAAGCTCAATGAGGTATTTGCATGCTCCTTACAAATTAGGAAATGTGGAGCTTCCTGTAAGCTACCACTGATGTTATTTTTACCCAGCCAGTCTATCATCAATGTAATTAAATGCATTCTTTGCATACATGGTATATTTAAAAGTCAGTATTATCTGATAATACAGTCTATTATTCTTTATCCTAACGACCGGCAAGAAATCAATAATTGGTGGTACATGTTTTTCAGCTAGTGATAGTGATCATCACTAATCTAGCAAAACCAGTTTAAAATCAGTAATGGAGCTGGGGTCTTGAAGGTGAGAGTGAAAATTGCCCTCAAGCAGTCTCTGCCCTCTAAGACACCCTCATTAAATTAATATGAGCAGGTGCAACCAAAGATCTTTATATGTGACCTGCTCAAATAACACAGAGGAGTCCTGTGTGGTTAATTAATGACGTCTAAGAGTGCCCTGTCCAAGACTGGTGCTGAGTGTATAATGTACTTGTTTTATTTTATTTTTATGTGAGGGCATTCAAACACCTTGCAACCACTATAAGAATATGTGGCATACATTTTTACTGGCTGTGTGTTAATAATTTACTTATTTTATGAACCAGCTCTGACAGTAAAAGTTAAGTTAATGATGAAGCCCCTATAACAGAGTTTTGTTTTATTAATTGCCTTTAAATGACTCAAGTCAAGAAAATAGGAAATAGAATCATAAAAATATTGTGTGAGTTTTTGATGCAGTCTTTTTTTGGCACAATATATAAAAAGATGCAAACGTGCAGCAGATTCTAGGTCACCTCTTTTATGAAACTGTAATTATTGTATTATTACTATTGTGTTATTTGGAAATTACCTAATTACCTAAGTGTCCCTTTTTAGGATGGATAGTCCATCTTTGGATGTCCCCAATACCTTGAATGTCCCTCAAGGACACAGGACATATTCCATAAGGGTCCCACAGCTGCATGCTCTACCTATCTTAACCTTACATCCTAGTAACCTAATGTATAGGTAATGGCATTACATATATTACAGTTATAGCAATACTCCCCAATCCTTGGTGGCAGGTGTCTGCTGATTTGTATCACTAAACCCATGCATGCCATCTGCTGTGATATGGCCAGTCTAAAATACTTTCTTTTTTAGTAAACACACCTTATTATACTAATCAATATCTTTATTTTCTGGCAGCTATACTACTAGGAGTAACAAAACAAATATTTATACTATACTAACTAACACAGATAATGGCTAATGGCTTCTGCAGTGGTACTTTGAAGACTAATTCTTGTTAGACATTTTAGAAGCACATGACCATGCATTTGTTTTCTTTACATGCATCTTCAACATGCACATTCGCAACTCTTCCATTTAAAGTTTGATCCATTTCAATGTAAGAGAAATCATGAAGTCTTGTCCACTATCTTCCTAACGCAATAAATATAGAGTTGGTGAGGACGGGGTCCTCTTCTTCATACCAAGGATCTTCTTCATAACAAGTTGGCAACAGGTAAAACTGTATGTTGGTTATTTTCTATCAGTTGAGTTTTTGTCCTCAGGAACACTTGCTTATCAGACAGATTTAAAACAATACACGTTGAAATGGAAGGGTGAGTCTACGAGTGAATTGACATGAACCCTTTGACAAAGCGATTAACATAAACACACAAGATGCAGCAGGAAGTACCATATGGCCTGTGGAAGGTCTACTCTCCATTTAAAGTGATGAAATGTGCATTTGTTGAGAGCTTTATTGATTTATGTGCTCGGAGGCTTACTGTAAGAGCATTTTAATCACAATATGTTAACATATTATATAACATTATCTTGAATTATTAAGCAAACTAGTGGTTTGGTTACTATAAATGCCCTTTAATGCAACGTTTAAAGAAAAAAGTAGGGGAGTAAATGCAGTAAAATGCATTGGATACCATGCAAAATGGACTTCAATATGCACTTAACATTAAAGCAGGGCCGTAGTGCTTCTTTCATTAAGTATTTCACATACCAGCACCACTATGCAATCACTATGTGCATGTGACCAACATATTTTGGTCATAGCAATCCTAACACCATGTAAATTTGTTATGCATACACTGCCTGCCATATAAGCATCACCTGGTTTTGAGCATAAATAACATACTGAACCAAATGAAAAGGCAGGACCATTAATCGCATCATAAAAAGACTTTCAATCGGCTGCAGGCTTTCTCTACTTATAATACAAATCCATCTGCTTGTTACAATGGGTTTTAATATAAAAGTTTAACACACACATAGCAGGTGCGTTTTACAGCTCCCAAGTAGCGGATTAGGTAACAGGAGCTGTGTTTGGAATGCATGTTACTCAGGCATTGGATTACATCAAAGAAAGGGGTTCTTTAGTTGTACAAGTGAAATGTGTAGTGAACAAGTTGCTGGTCAATGTATATATTCAAATCTCATTGCATGATTGTAATCAGCCTTTTTGTCAAATCAAGTAAATGTGGCTCTTAACTCCCCCAAAAGATCCCCATTATATAATAACCTCTTTGTTTAATCTACTTTAGGATGCAGGATTAAACCTGATTGGAAACGGAGATAACAGAGGGTGTACAAGAATTAGGTGGGACATGAGAAGTGTTTTATTTAGAGTAAAGGGGTTAGTATGGTGTTTGGTGCGACAAGGATACTACAGCACATCCAAAGCAAAAAAAAACAAAACTGTAAACTGGCAAGGAGTATATATAGATATATTAGATTACATTTTACCCCCTTGAGTTTATAGGGGGGGTCTTTTTATTTTCATTTAAACATTTTTGTATTAGCCTTTGTGTAGGGGTTAATAAATATGAGAGAGCAACTTACATGAACACATTTTGAATCTGCTTGCACTTACTTTTTATTCACTTGCATATTAATGAACCTATCAGTTGCTTTGCAATTTGTAGTGTGTGAGCGTATGAGACATACATCAAGTAATATGACTTTTTAGGGAAATAACCCCATGGTGATATATCTTTGTATTTTATTTTTTGACAATCATATAACTTTTAGCTCTATAATTCATTAAAATTAGTGGCACATACAGACTTCGCTAAACCAAATCATTTAATTTTTATAGAACTGTTGCTGCACTACAAGATCATTTAAATTCCATTTAAATGGTGTCTGAGTTCAATATTATGCTTAAATACGCATATAAAGAGTAACCACCCTCTACATATTTATAATTTATGTGTATATTAAATTCAAAGGCAATTACTCATTTTACTAACTTACACTTGGAATAATTTAAACTTGGGGCTTTACCATTTTTCCTCTCATAAAAAGGGATTTTGTTTTAAGTGCATAATCTAAGAGAAAAAAAAGAAAACATTAATTTTGAACAGTCATCAATCAAGCATAGCCAGAACCAATATCACTTTTAAAAAATCCCATTTGGTGATCACATTTTTCATAAGTAAAAACATTCTGAATCACTTATATAGGTGTCAAGTACAGGAGTTTTCATTAGAAACAAAAGTCTTCTTGGAAAATGCTTCTTTATTTCAGTCATTGCATTATGATCATAGTAATAGCTGGGATGAAACATGTTCCTCTGCAGAAGGGATTAGAAGGCTTTTTGGGATTGACTCACAAAGCACTACAAAAATGTATATTAAATGCAACTCCCGGGTGCAAGGTCGCCATGGCGACTAGAAATCACTTTCTGGTGCCTGGGAGGTTTGCCTGTCTGCGGCTCAGCTCCTCCAGCTCTCGAGCTCCCTGGCTGCTCTCAGTGTGACTCGGCCTCCCAGTTAGACTGAGAAATACTGTACAATAAAGAACTAGAACATATCAGCAGATGCAACAGAAACATAGATAATAGTATTGCATACATTAACCCCCCTCTCCCTCTTACTTCCTCAGACCTGTCTGTACTGCGTGCAAACTGTTCACCACTGCCTCTCGGGCAGGGGCGTAACTAGAAACCTCAGGGCCCCGGTGCGAGAATCTGTTAAGGGGCCCCCCCACCCCCTCATCTATCCCTTCTCACAATCTCCCCTCTCCCTCCCTAACCGCCCTTTCTCCCACCAACTCCCCTCTCCCTCCCTAAACCCCCCTTCTCACAATCCTCCCCTCTGCCCTCATAACTTCCCCTTCCACATCTCCCTCTCCCTCCCTAACCCCCTTCTGTCACAATCTCCCCTCTCCCTCCCTAAACCCCCCTTTCTCACAATCTCCCCTCTCCCTCCTAACCCCCCTTTCTGCACAATGCCCCCTTCTCCCTCCCTAACCCCCCTTCTACAATCTCCCCTCTAACCTCCTAAACCCCCCCTCTTCTCACAATCTCCCGCTCCTCCTAACCCTCTTTCTCACAATCTCCCCTCTCCCTCCCCAAACCCCCCTCCGCAATCTCCCCTCTCCCTCCCCTAACCCCCCTCTCACAATCTCCCGCTCTCCTCCCTAACCCCCTTTTCACAAGTCTGCCCCTCTCCCTCCCCTAACCCCCCTTCTCTCATCTCCCCTCTCCCCTCCCTACCCCCCTTCTCACAATGCTTCCCCTCTCGCCTCCTCCCTAAACCCCCCTTCTCCAATCTCCCTCTCCCTCCCTAACCCCCTTCTCACAGATCTCCCCCTCCCTCCCCCTCCTCACAATCTACCCCCGCCTCCTCACAATCTACCCCCCCTAGCCCCCCCTCCTCACAATCTACCCCCCTCCTCACAATCTACCCTCTCACCCCCTTCCCCGGTCACTTACCTTCAACTGTTGGGAGCCGCCGAAGCCGCTGCCGCTGCCCAGAGTGCAGGGTGAGGAGTTTGTCTCGGGTGCCGGCGCTTCATTGCTGAGCGCCGGCATATGACGTCATATGCCGGCGCTCTGCGTGAAGCGCCGGCACCCGAGACAAACTCCTCACGCTGCACTCTGGGCAGCGGCGGCGGCGAGCAGAGGAGTCCCGGACTTCTGTCAGTCAGGGGGGCCCAAGAGTTGCCGAGCGGTCGTTTTCACCGCTTGACACCTTGGTCTCTGCTACTTTGATTGTAGTTGTGGCTTTGGAAAGGTAATTTTCACCTGGGCTGGTAGAGGTTCTTTTTCTGTTGATTCTTAATGTAAATCCACAAAATATAATCAGAAATTATTAATTGGTCAGACTGTGTCGCTTTAATTTTCACTTCTTGGTCAAACAACCAATTTGGTCTGTTACTTTAATTTGTAAATTCAGAGGGCATATGTAAAATATGAAGGTCTCACAAAAAACATTTCAAAAAGGATACAAAAGATGCTGTGCTAAGGGTGTTATTCTGATTATCAATGGCAGTCTTTCCACCCAGTTCTTACATGCTCCCACTTCCACTGCCTTAGCGATAAGTAATTTTGTAATGTTGTACATTCTTTCTTGGGGATCGACGCAGTTGCAGTTAAGAGGAAAACCACCACATAATCTTAAATTACACAGGCTTCAATATGATTTTGTGCAAAAGAAGTGAAACATGGAACATAACATAATTTTTCAACCAATCTTATCATATTTCTCATTGACCTGTGGTTTGGAAAATAGAAATAATTGTAGATAATATGCAAAGCATATCTCTTGCTAAACTGTGCTAGCAGCTTCTTGTAAAATTCTCAAAATTCTCAAGTGTACATGCTGTAGCAATATTAAAGGGAGAAAATAAAACTGAGTGTGGTATTTCTTGCAATTTGGCCTGCACATGCTTTACCTCAGGAAAGAAAGTCTGTAGGCTTTTGGTATGCCCTACATTTACTATAGTCATAAAGCCAGTTATAATGTTGTGATTTCCTTGAGAGTTCAAAAATCCTCTTTCTACCTAGAGATTTTCAGAACAATAAACTGTACTTGTGCCCCCCCCCCATCCCCTTCACAGGAATAGAATCAAAGCCTTACACTTGGCTCAACTTGCAGTGCGTTTCCTAGCTCATGGTTCCACAACAAGCTTTACGGCACCGGAGAAATGCAAAGAACCCTGGTCAAGTAGGGCATAATGTTGACAGCACACTTCAAGCTCACATAGGGGAGCCCTGCTCTACCCAAGTTGTCCCTCAAACGGCTTAGACAGGATTGGGTGGTGATAAGCCCAATGTAACCCAGTCAACACTGGCAATTTTGAGCTGTCAGGCAGTAATCTCTAAGGTTTGGTATGTTCAACCCTAGAAATTTTTGTCCATAGGCTTAACAAAACATTAAAACAGTTTGTTGTAAGTAAGACTGTAATTTTGTGTGATCCTTATGTAGTATTAAAATATGGTATTAAAATCATTATAGTGGTGTTCAGGTTTTTGACAGGGCAGTTATTTTGACAGATGTCATTAAATAATGTAGCCAAAATGGGTATAATCTGTGGGCTAAATCCCATTCGAAAAACTATGCACTGCAAAGACAGACAATACTAGCTGAGGGATTGACAGAAGTCAAATCATTTAGTAAATCATGCTTATGAGGGATAAATAGAAGCAGGGACTCTTAACCCTTGTGGTAACCTTCACTTTGCAAGTGAATGCCAGTAGCCACTGGCATTATGGATAAACCGGCATCCTGAATGTTTAATGTTTTGTTCTAAGTAGTATGTGGAAACCAGAAATGAAAGCTAACCGTGATGTTTGGTAGCCACCGGAAGGCAAATTCTTCTGTATTGCTTATCATGTCAGATTTTACTTCCTGGGGATGCCATCATGTGTATTAAAAATATACAAGTCATCCTCATCATGTATCTTATGTAAAGAAAGTTACTGTATTTAACTAATGCCATTTCTCATTCCTAGATTAACTTGTATTCAGTTTTATTTTATTCTGATATATAAGTACCACAGATGATGAGGAGGACTGCAAATCAAGAGAATGAAGTGTATGTGGCCAGCTGTCCTGGAGGGGGTATGATTGAGGTGCTAGTCTCCATTTTGGTCAATTTGCTTTTATATATTATTTAGGGGTTCTTTGGGGTGGGGTGGGGGCATGAGACTAGGGAGACTGGAACTGTGAGCTTTGTAATACTTCATAAACCCCATTCTCTTAAGGAGAGGGTTCATATATATTTTAGCAGAATTAGGCTTGGGTCTGGCTAAGAACACAATATAGTACATAAGTGGGGTTTCTTTACTAGCTATAGTTTTCTTTATATATATATAATACGTTTTGATTGAAAAGCTTTGATTAAAAAAAAATTTCTACATAGAAACAGAAAGTGACAGCAGATAAGAACCAGTAGGCCCATCCAGTCTGCCCAACCACTGAGTACTTTCCTTTAGTACTTGCCCTTATCCTATATCTAGCTTGGCCTTATGCCTATCCCATGCTTGCTTAAATGACTTTACTGTATTAACATGTATATCAAACTCTGTTACAGAATAAAGAAATGTGTTGGTTCATGACAAATATATTACAAGGTCAAGGGAACACCAAGATCATTTTATTCTATGTGACCTTGATACTCCGTTTACAGAGTTAAATACATCATAATGCCAAAAATACAACACAACATAAAGATTGAATATTTCAATCATTGCTGCAAATTCGGTTTCCTACTCATTCAGTTATCGCTGGATATGTGCAGGGGCCTTTTTTTTATTAGTAAAGTAATGTGTTGCCCAAAAACTGTCCTATTGCCCTGTCTGTCCCCCCCCCAACTGCTCACTTACCTTCTCCAGCTGTTATTTTTAATCTCCTCTGATCTCTTGGTAGATGCAGACATCTTACTAAAAAGGAGTGGGGAGGGGGAAGTTCAATATGTAAGAGAGTGTCCTGTTCACATAATCTGTTGAAGATATACTTTACTGGGGTGTGGTGTATATATGGGACAGCCTCACAGCAGAAGAAGCTTGATGTCAACAGTTCCCCTGAGATTTGTACTTATATTTCAAGTGATAAAGTCTTACTTAATGTAAGGAAGATTTAATTTACTGAGAGGCATGGATATGTGGGACAGCCTCAGAGCAGAAGAAGCTTGAAGTCCACAGAACCCCTGAGATTTGTACTGTTATTCATCAGTGCATGTGGTGCACTGGCCATTTGGATGCTCCCGGGTCCTGGTGTCCTGTTGGTGGAAATCAGGTTGTAATAAACACCAGTTATGACAACATTACGTTTATACAAAGGTAGAGTTAATGTATTAATGGTACTTATTTCAATGCTAAGGTTAACAGGTATGGCCATATGTAAACACTAGTCTGGTTTATTGTGTTAGTCAAAATACATTAACTTGTATTGTAACCTATGTACTGTGTGCAATCTAATCATACCTAGGAACGCTCTGTGTTTGGCCTGCAGAACTCTAAATTGTATATACATCTTCTAAATGTTGTTATTTTATACAGTAACAAGGAGAATGTTGAAAACACTATTCTGAAGTTTCATAAAAACAAAATAGGGATTACTGTTGATACCAATAGCTATAAATAAAACACACTGTTTAACCCCTTGATGACAAATGCCGGTCCGGGCACGTCACTCAAAATCGTGACGATTATGACAATTGACGTGCCAGGACCGGCACGTCATTAAACGGGTGAAAAAATCGATCCGTGATCGATTTTTTCACTCAAACGGTGTTGCTCTAATGCCTCGACATCGAGGCATTGAGCAACACCAAAAAAACCATTCCCGCCCCCCCCCGATCGCTCCTAGGAGCAAAAAAAAAAACATGTTTGAAAGACTGCACGTCTTTCAAACATGGCGGCGCCCGCCGCCGAAAAACGGGTTTAGGAAGCGATCGCGAGTCGCTTCCTTTGCTTAGCTGGTGTTGCTAAGATGCCTCAGTATCGAGGCATCTTTGCAACACCTGTTTAGCAAAGGAAGCGACTCGCGATCGCTTCCTAAATGCTCAACTTACCTTCCCGGTGCCGGTGTCTTCGAAACACACGCGGTGTTTCAAGATGGCGGCGCCCATCAAGCCGGGGGCGGAGCCTGATGACATCATCGGGGGGGTGTTGCTGGATGTCATGGACATCCAGTGAATAACACCCCTAGTGGTCAGATCACTCATAAGAGTGATCATGATTTGCTAAATCAAAGGCAATGTTTTCTAAACATTGCCTTTGATCAGTATTGGATCTGCCCCCCTCCTTCACTTGCTTCTAGTGAGGGAGAGAGACAGATCAGTGTGTATTTCAGGTATTCCCTAATAAATATATATATATATTTATCCAAAGGCTCTTATAAGAGCCACCCATATAATATTAACCCCTTCATTGCCATTGATCACTGCATAAACAGTGATCTTGCATAGTGGCAATTGTTTTTGGGGGTTTTTTTTTTACACTTTTTTTTTACTTTTTTTAGGTTTTTTTTACTTTTTTTTAGGTTTTTTTACTTTAGTTTTTTTTTTATTTTTATTATAGCCATTAACCCTTTCCTTCCCCACTATTTTTGCTGCAATTCTTACCATGCAGCAGTATACGGCTGAGGAGGCGTATGCCTTTTTGGCCACAGATTCTGAGGCCACTGATACAGCATCAGATTTTGACGTTGGTCAGTTCACAGATACATCTAGTGATGTATCTGTGGCTGTTAGGACGCCTGCCACACGTAGTCGTGGCAGTGCACCAGAGGCATGGGTAGCGCCTAATAGGTACAAGCCAGCTATCCCTCCTTTTTCTGGAATTCCTGGCATCAATATTGATGTTACAGGATTCACTCCACTGCAATTTGTGCAGGTTTTTTTTGGGAGACGATGTCTTGGGAGACATTGTCACACAAACAAACATTTATGCCCAGCAGCACCGTGCTGCTAGCCCTAATTCTTTTTGGGCAAAACAGCCATGGACTCCCATTGACGTGCCAGAATTTCTTAAATTCTGGGCACTCACAATGTTAATGGGCATTATAAAAAAGCCCTCCATCCGCTCCTACTGGAGCACCAGCCCCATCTTTAGTACCCCCATTTTTGCCCAAACTATAACTAGGCAAAGGTATGAAATGATTCTTCGTTTCATGCATTTTAGCGACAACAGCCTGTGCCCCCCTAAGGAGGACCCCCAGTTTGATAGGCTCTACAAAATCCGCCCCCTGATTACCCATCTCGCTGCCAGGTTTCCAGAGGTTTATACACCTGGAAAGAATATCTGCGTGGATGAATCCCTAATGAAATATAAAGGAAGGTTGGGATTCAAGCAGTATATTCCTTCCAAGCGCTCCAGGTATGGAGTGAAGGTGTATAAGCTCTGCGAGAGCGAGACAGGATATACCCATGCCTTCCGGGTATACGAGGGTAAGGATAGCTACCTTGACCCTCCAGGTTGCCCAGACCATCTGGGCACCAGTGCCAAGATTGTTTGGGACCTAATATTCCCCCTTATGAACAAAGGCTACCACTTGTATGTAGATAACTTCTATACAAGCGTCCCTTTGTTCAAGCTGCTGTATTGTTTCGATACGGTAGCTTGCGGTACTATAAAAAAGAACCGCTTGGGTTTCCCACAACGCCTGGTACGAACCCGGCTAGGAAAGGGGGAGACCTCAGCTCTACGCCAAGAGGAGCTTTTGGCATTGAAGTTCAAGGACAGAAAAGAGGTGTGCATGCTGAGCACCATCCACGATGAAAGAACCGTGGAGGTTTCTGTCCGTGGCAGAGCTGGGGTCACTAGAAAGCCAGTGTGCATCAGGGCCTATAACAAGCACATGGGTGGAGTTGATCTGTCAGATCAACTTCTACAGCCCTACCTCATTATGAGGAAGACAAAGGCCTGGTACAAGAAGGTTGCAATTTATCTAATGCAAATTGCAACCTATAACGCTTTTTTGCTGCACAAAAAAGCAGACACTGGGCTGAAGCTGTCTTTTTTGCAGTTTCAGCTCGAAGTAATTTCAGGTATCTTGTACCGTGATGCACCTGGTCCCCAAGTAGTGATGGGAACCAACAGAATTGGGGCTACCCATTTTATTTTTAAAATCCCCCTACAGCAAAGAAGCAGAATCCCCAAAAGAGATGCAGGGTATGCTACAGCAGGGGGCAAAGAAAGGACACCACATTTTACTGTCCAGATTGCCCTGGAAAACCTGCACTCTGTGTCGGTGACTGCTTCAAGCTGTATCACACAGTTTCCCATTTTTAATTTTTTTTTGTTCCTGCTCCATTTTTGTATTTTTTTTTTAAATTTTTTGTTACATTTACTGTTTTTTAGCTTTTATTTGCTCCACCATTTTTAAGCGTTTTTATTTGCACTGTCAAGTGAACCCTGTGTCCATTCCGTGGCATGAGGGACCACTTAAGGTGCTAGATCAAATCCCTTCTTGGAGATAGGCCAGGCTTTCTTGTAACCTGTCCCTACTGATAGTTGGGTACAAGCATTTTTCTTTACCCAGATGTAAAATTCCTACTGAATTTGAATTGCTCATGTTCCAAATGTGGCCCTTTTGCCCCCAAACAATCTGACAAACCCATGCATGTGGGGTATCAATGTACTCAGGAGATGTTGCTGGACACATATCGGGGTGTTGTGTGACAGCAACATATACCAGGAGCTGTAATTTCACACCTGAAGTACAAAGTATGTGAAAAAAACACCAAAAACAATTACTATCACAAACTTTGACAAGGGTTGGTGGTAGGATTAGTGCATGGAAAGGGTTAAACTATCAGCATCTAAAATACCCTGGGGTGTCTAGTTTTCAAAAATATATGGTTTGGTGGGTAAATTTAATTTGCTGGCTTCAAAGATGCCCCAAATACCACATAGAGACAGAATTACCAGATTCAGAGAAAAATGGTTTTGAATTAGCAAAACGCTACTTGTACTTATTGCCCCATAACGTGTAGAAGAAAGCAAAAAAACATAAAAACATTGGGTATTTCTAAACTCGGGACAAATAGTAGAATCTATTTAGCAGGTTTTTTCAGTAGTTTTTTATGATGAATAAAAGATTTTTCAAATAAAAGTGAGAAAATGTGTTTTTTTTTCAATTTTTCGTCATATTTTAATATTTTTATTATAGGAAATTACATCATATGAAAAAAAATTTGGTGTCTGAAGAAAGCCCTTCTTGTCCTGAAAAAAACAATATATAACTTGTGTGGGTTTAGTAAATGGGTTAAGAGAAAATTACAGCTAAACACAAACACCGCAGAAACGATAAAACAGCCATTGTCACGAAGGGTACAAAAAGGAAAATCAGCCTTTGTCACGAAGGGGTTAAAACACAGCATATATGAATATCACAAAGGGTTATATATAATACTATCTGGTATTTCTTAGATATAATGGTCTTCCTTTCAATGGTACCTGTCATGGCAGCAGACCTGCATATAAAGTTACACTGGATGGGACGAGCGACATCTGGCTCTGACTCACTCCAGACAGAAGCATACAGTAGCCATGACATACTCTGCCTGTGTGTTGTGTTATATGTTTTATTAATAAAGCAGTTGTCAGCAGATCCACTGTTTCATGACAGTACCTAATGGGTTAAAAATTAGACCAATGTTGTTTGAACTATTTGAGAACCTACAAGGTGGCAACTAAAACATACAAGGTAGCAACTAAAAAAAACTGTGAACATTAAAGGTTTCTATATTTGTGATGGTAAATGATGGCAATGATGCTCCAGACAGTGAAATTATTCCTCATACTATATTCATGTGTAGGGGTTCCTGATTGCAATCCTTAAAGTGCTATCACAATTTAATTCACCACTTTATGACACACTATCACAAATGCATCTTAAATGTATTCATAGTATGGATTTATTATCTCAGCTATGCACATTTCTCTGGATAAGGAGTCTCTTTAAATATTGCACATTTTCCAAATGATGCTGGTAGTTATTCCACATTGCTGCTCTGTCTTTACTTTCATAAACTCAGAAACTAAATAGAAACTGAAAGCTCTTATACTCATTAATGCCCTATGATTTTGTATAGAAAACTGCAAAAATTCAGGAAAACAATATAGGAACAATATGATAAGATATACAAATACCACAATCCATAGTTGGAGGGAATATGAGTATTAAGATATATTCAGCAAGGATGATACGAAAATAATAATATTTTACAAAGATTCATATTGAAAAAATTATTATATGTGAAATAATTAGCTGATGCAGTATACACATCTTATTCACACACGCAAAAAAACATTCAATGTTTTATGTACACAATGCTGTATACATGGGTGGCTACAATCTGCCAGCAAATTAAAGTTATACAGCAATATCGCTGTGCATGCTGTTTTAGAAAACAAGGCAACAATAATAAACAGCATGCATTTAAGAAATGAGATGTGTCTGATCCCATGTTTTTGCTTTGCGGGAATTACTCAATGTGCTAATGAAACTTTTCTTCTTCTTGACAGGAATCTATCATCTCGAAGCTTTTTTTCTGAGATTGAAGAAGTTAACTTCTTCAATCTCAGGGGTTTTTGGTACCTCAAGTCGGAGCAATTTTGCCATTTTTGTGCTATGTCGGTTCAGCGATTGTTCTCTTTTCCTCTGAATAGTGTACCCATGTAAACTATATTTTTTTTTCAAGGAGAGATAGAGCTTTCTTTTGATGCCATAGTTGGATGATTAGCTGAAAATTTAGAAGATAGATTTTCCATACTTTCCCAGCACTTATAGGGAACATACTATAAGGTGTACATTATTTGTAGAATTTTTATGCTTATGGCTTAACGGGTTGGGGGAGTGACTGAGGCAGGAGGGGTTATACTTTTTAGAGTGTTAGAGTGATTGTTTTTTTTTTTCTTTTTTTTTGTATTTTTTTTAATAAACTTTTAAATGATCAAATCAGTCCTCTTAGGGACCTCTTGAACATGTTATTAATGCCAGTGATGTCACAATGACATCACTTAGTCCACTTTATTGTTTTTCTTTTATTATTATTTATTGTATTATTTGTAGTGATTTTTTTTATTGTTGAAATCACTAACACTTTTTTCTGTTTTGTTTTTCAGCGTGTGGGAAGAGTGAGAAACGTGGTTTCTCACCCTCCTCCCTGCGATCCCCTGCACCGATCACACTGTGATCTCTATGCAAGTCCCAACAGACTGTGATCAGTGCCTCATCGGAGTGATCAGATATCCCAGCAGGGTCTAGATGGTGGCTTCTTCTGTCAGGGGGGAGTCCAGGCTGTCTTGCAAAAAGGGCAAGACATACCCGTACGTCCATAAGGGACTAAGGGGTTAAAAACTTAGCAGAGCTGTATTTTTAACGTATGCTTTCATAGTTGGGCTTTCAAGTTGGGCTTTCAAGATTAGACATAACATGTTATATTCTCATGTAATTACAATATACTAAAACATAATAAGATGCTTTATCCTCTTTATCCTTCCTGACCTGAATGATGACTCACTTCATAAGCAAAACCACTATCACTTGATACGGCATTAACATTGTCATGTATCTGAGTTATTTAGTGATTTGATATTTCTTGCATTTACAAATAAAACCCCTAATCATTCCTGAAAGTACCTAGTTAATTCAAAAGTAAAATACTGTAGTTTGAAAAAAAAGTTTGTTTTTTTACTTGACACACTAAGAGATCAGAAGGAAATTAGGGATTAAACAAAGTGAGAGAGATAATAATTAAATGCAGCTGCTTAAAACCTGTCTGAAATTGTAGCTATTTCTGAAGGACAGATAATCTCTTTCATTCCTTATTTGCAAGTTAACCTTTCATGTTTATTATTCATGTACTTATTAGTAAGATAAGTAAATCCACACGAATAACCTTATTAGCCGTTTTATTTTATTAGAGGGATCAGTGTCCTAATCACATCCTTGCTATGATCTTTGAGAGCTAACCCAGGAGTAAGAATTATGACTAGTCAGAATTATTTAACAGTATGCCATTATTTATTAAAAGATAGGCTCCTTGCTTAAAAATGGTAATGTCTTATGTAGTGTATATATTAGGGCTGAAACATGCCATGCTATACTTAATCTTTAACAAGCATTTCAGATTAATGTTTAACAAGTGTTGCTCAATTATTCATTGAAAATGTACATCCATAAATATATTACAGTCAACCTGCAGATATTGTATAATGCTCTGAAAGAAATCCTACACTGCTTGCTACTAATTATTTCTACCAATGGAAGAGCTGAGTGAAATTACACCTTAGACTGAATTCATAAACAGTCACCAAACTCTTGGCCACCTTGATCACGTCTCTTGAAACTATAGTGATGCATTCTCATATGTGGATTGATGGATAGAGAGACTGGCAGACATAAATTCACATTTATTTGTATCACTTTATATATGTGGAAAAGTACTTTTTCTGGTTCATGAAAGATTCTGGGTATTCCCCCTATAAAAAGGGAATGCCATATTATAGAAATTGTCAGACAATTTTCAAAAATCTGTTAAAAATGGCTGTCTTAAAATTAATAGTACCTTATTTTTTAATATTATGATGTTGTATGCATAGACTTCAGGACACAAAACTTGGTTATTGCAACTAAAAACAAAAAATGTCCCTTATCTATTTGTGTTTGTCGTATTTCATTTAGGCCAACTTAATCAAGCCTTAAAAAAAAATAAAAAGTTTCACATGTGCAAAAAAACATAAAACATGCAGTGTGCTAAAACCCAAAAGAAAATACCATCAAGGCTCCAGCCCATGACTGGCCTCAGTGTGATACTGTATACATAGAGACCCAAAGAGATAAATAAAATAATAACAACAAATAAAAAAGAAGAAACGTGATATGGTGTGTATATATGGGGACTTGTGCACAACAAGCAAAATCAATTCAGATTTTGTTTTTGCCACTTTGATTTTCAGACAATGAATTCTGGTTTTCTATTGTTTGGTTTGAACACAATTCTGAGGGTTTTTTTTTAATTGGAAACAAAATTCGGGACTCACTTTTCACTTACAGCAGCAGATTCTCAAAGGTTGGAAAGATCAAGACTCTATTTTGCATCACTATGCCAATAGCAGCACTATGCCCATAGATACCACATCCAGCACCCTGCTATGGGACTGAATTTCTTCCACAATTGGACCATTTTCATTAATTGATCATCCGAAAAAGGGAGAGGGGGTAGATAGGGAGAAAGGAGGGAGAGGGGGGGTAGATAGGGAGAAACGAGGGTGGCAAGAATATTGAAATAAAGAGTCAGAATGAGAGTGAGAATGAATGGATTAATGTGTGTATGCATTAATGAATATGTATAAATTTGTGTGAAAGAATAAATGATTGTGTGAATCAAAGTGAATTAGTGAGTGACTGTAAAAGTGTTTGTGTGAATCATAGGTGTATTATTGATTTGTCAAAAAAGCAAAGATGGTATAAGCAGGGTGTTTAAGCACTGGTGACTGTAACGATTGGATGAGGAGGACCCCGGATGGCGGAGTGAGCCAGCCAAACAGGAACCAGGTGTAGCCAGGAGAGTTGGAACCGAGAATCAGGTCTGGTAACCAGTAAAGCAGGAAGCCAAATCAAATCCAGAAGAGTAGTCAAACAAGCTGAGTCAATAACAACAATCAGAGAACAGGAGCCAAATCAGAAAACAGGAGCAAAAGGTTATAAGAACACGTTACATATGTAACGTGTAATATTATGTTTTGACCACACGGTGTGCTACCTGTTTGCTGCGTGGGCGGCCACGCGGTGAGGACGCCGACTGGGTAGCGGTGGTACTCGCTGCCCGGGAAGCCGGCCGAGGAGGAAGCGTTGCGGGACCGGCCACGGCGCGGGACTGGAGAGGCAGGTAAGTCCTTATAGGGACAAAGATGGCACAGGTAGCCTGTTTATGGGACAAAGATGGCGTACGCTCGGCTGTTTGGAGACAATGTTGACTCATGCTGGGCTGTTTGGTGACAGAGATGGCACGTCCTATGTATGTGTAATTTGGGTGCTGGTGGGCAGTGTGGATGCCAGGGCTGGCTTTGGGGGTGTGCGACCTGTGATCTATGCCTGTAACTTAGGAGGTTTTATCTATACCTGGTAAGCTGGGTTTTGTGTTATTCTATCGATCTGTATCTGCTATGTTTCCATACATTGTTTATGTTTACCTGCAAATATACGATTTGTATGTCTTATTCAGTTGATCAATACCTGGAGTGCTGTTTCCATGTATTGTTTATTTGATCTATACTTCAGTGCTGAGTTGTGATTTCCAGTTGATCTATACCTGCAATGCTGCCTTTGTGTGTTCTGTTGATCTATACCTGCAATGCTATGTTTCCATACATTATTTATGTATATCTGCAAATACAAGGTTTTTGTTGTCTTATTCCGTTGCATGTGCTGTTTACATGTGTTTATTTGATCTATAACTGAACTACAGGGTGTAAGTAAAAGAGCAGTATGGTTTAATGAATGAGGGACAAAGGGACCTCTCAATGTCACGGTGCAGTCAGAAGGACTGACTCTCACTGTCTTCCCCTGATCTGCAGTCAGCGTGGCAAATATTTTTTTTTGAGTGGTAGCGGAGGGAGTGATTGCATGCTAGGGAGCATGGAGCGGGGCTTAAGGAAATACTTGGGTAGGGTCCAATTTTTTCACTATAAAATATATTGGCAACAGGGTCTAATATTTATATACCCTATTGGCTTGATTATAGGCCGCACCCGAGTATAGGCCGCACCCTAAAGGTTAGGTGCTTTTTTAAAGAAAAATGTGATTTAAAGTCTAATAGGTATGCTGCCACTCTGTCGCCCCCCCGAGACATGCTGCCACTCTGTATGTCCCAACGAGACATGCTGCCACTCTGTGTGTGTCCCCCCGAGATATGCTGCAACTCTGTGCCCCCCCCTCGAGATATCCTGCCACTCTGTGTCCCCCCGAAATGTGCCCACTCCCCTAGACTTACCAGTGCAGACTCCCGGGTGTCTTGCGGGGCCGGCGGGGGACATCTATTTTACTCAGAACGGTATACAACTTCCGGTGCTGGAAGCGCCGACACCGGAAGTTGTATACTGTTCTGCATAGAATAGATGTCCCCCGCCGGCCCCGCAAGACACTCGGCACTCCAGGAGTCTGCACTGGTCAGGAAGATTGTTAAAGCTTACCGCGCAGGCGTTCACCGGCGAGCGTAAACAACCTCCGCTGCCGGCACGTCTGCACGATGTGCTTTAACAATCTTCCTTACCGGGAATCCCCTCGTGGGAATTCCCGGCAAGGGAGATTGTTA
Organism: Spea multiplicata; assembly: GCA_009364415.1. NCBI lineage: Eukaryota > Metazoa > Chordata > Amphibia > Anura > Pelobatidae > Spea > Spea multiplicata. The sequence goes on along the minus strand of VKOC01048386.1, from coordinate 31,550 downwards.
AAGCACACCGAGCAGGCGTGCCGGCAGCGGAGGTTGTTTACGTGCATCGCTGCTGCAGTTGAACGTCTGCGCGATGCGCTTAGACAATCTCCCGTGCCGGCACTCCTCACGCTCCCACCACAGGACTTCTGGAAGGCAAGTGAAATAAAAAGGGGGGGTTAGATAATGAGAAGGGAGGGAGAGAGGGTAGATAATGAAAAAGTGGAAAGGAGGGAGAGGGGGTAGACAGTGAGACAGAAAGCAGGGAGAGGGAGTAGATAGTGAGAAAGGGGGAGGGGTGTTGATAGTGAGAAAGGGGGGGTTGATAGTGAGAAAAGGGGGGAGAGGTAAATAGTGAGAGTGAAATGAATGAATTAGTGTGTGGATGAGTTGTGTGACAGAGAGAATGAAATAATGTGTGGATGAATTGTCTGAATGAGTGAGAGTATGAATTAATGTGTGGATGAATTGAATGAGGGAGATAATTAATCTGTGAGAATGCATTAATGAATATGTGTAAATGATTGTGTGAATGAATTATGTGAATGAAAGTGTGAATTATTTAGTGACTGTAAAAGTGTTTGTGAGTATCATAGATGTATAATTGATTTGTGGAAAGGCAAAGATGGCACAAGCAGGGTGTTTGAGCCTTGAAGACAAAGATGGCACAGGCAGGGTGTTTGGGGACAAAGTTGACTCATGCTGGACTATTTGGGGACAGAGATGGCAAGTCTATGTGCCCAGGTTCTATTTGGGCAGTGTGGACGCCAGGGCTGGCTTTGGGTTGTGCAACCTGTGATCTATGCCTGCAATTTAGGGGCTTTTATCTACACCTTTAGTGCTGAGTTTTTATGTGAATTCCAATTCACAGTTACCTGCAAAGCTGGGTTTGTGTGTTATTCTGTTGATCCATATCTGCTATGCTATTTCCATACATTATTATGTATACCTGCAGATACAGAGTTTGCATGTCTTATTCAGTTGATCAATACCTACAATGCTGTTTCCACGTATTTATTTGATCTATACCCTCAGTGCTGAGTTTAAATTTCCAGTTGATCTATACCTGCAATGCTATGTTTGCATACATTATACCTGCAAATACAGGATTTGTATGTCTGATTCTATGCTTTCAGTGCTGAGTTCACTGAACTCCCTGCCGGCGACCAATAGCACGGACCTTTTACTCCTGGAGCAGGGACACCAAACGTCTCCCCAGGCGGAGTTTCGCAGTCAGGAGTTTAAGGTCCATACGAGTGACCCTATTGGTCGCTCGTAAGGACCTATAACTCTTGGAGCGGGGAGTCTCCCCAGGCAAAGTTCCGCTGTCTGACAAATAAATCTGGTCTGAATGGAGTTAAAGGTCTGTACCAGTGTTTATATACACACACTATATGGACAAAAGTATTGGGACACCTGACCTACACCAAGGATTTTTATGATATCACACTGTAAATACTTTGCAACCAAACAGCTTTCAGTCTTCTGGGAAGGCTTTCCACAAGATTTTGGAATGATTAATGATTTTGTGGGAATTTTTGTCCATTCATCTAGTAGAGCATTTGTGAGGTCATGCACTGATGTTGGATGAGAAGGCCTGGCTTGCAATCTCCATTCCAGTTTATCCCAAAAGTGTTTGATATTACCATACATTGCCATTAGTGATTCCCTATTTTTTTATCCTGCTAACAACATTTTTGTTGGGGGCAAATGTCGTGTGTCTGTGTTATCATATTGTTTGACTGGAAATGCAAGATTTGATTATATGTCCTGGTCTCATTACTATGCTTCACATATTATAATACAGTTTATGGAAATGTGCAGTCAGTCTTTCTTAAAGTTATTTTCAATATTGAGCTATAAGCTATAATTCCTTTAATACCTTATATTGTTTTTCCATTATATGGTTGATGAAAGTTATAGACACATACATTATGTATCCACAAAAATATGATAACTGAAGTGGTAAAGAAAGTTTGACAACCCGCTACATGCCATAATCAGATAGACTGATTTTAAAATATTGAATATTTTACAACAAATCATTAGATTCTATGTGTCATTTTGGCATGTGCAATTCAATTCTCTTGACATTCAACATTATTTAAAAAAACGACATAAGATCAAAAATGGAAAAGTGTTTTTATTCTTATTCTTTTTTATGGTAAGTTTAAAATTTAAAACTGAATACATATATTATACCGCCTCGAGTATTGCCTTTGTAAAATCAAGTAATACTTTCTTATTTTCATTTTTTATACATTATGTAAAATTTGTGAGAATATATTGGATATGAATTTTTCATCATTTTGTAAAATATGTATTAAATCTTAGAAGTTTCTTGTTTCAGGGCTTTCATGTAGGCCGTTAAAATGCTGTAGAACAAATTACATAACTAGTCACAGGACAGATGTCATGTTTGGAAATAGACAGTCTCTGAAAACCCCTACCTTCCAAATCAATGTTTGAAAAATGTGCCCTGATTGAAATACAAACAACCTCAACAAGGACATCCTGCAATAAAATTCCTGATTGTGTACCCCTCTTTGGGCTGACCAATTCACAGATTGGAAAAAAGCCAGGAAAAAGACTTATACAATTACTGTGTTGAACAACTGAAACTCCACAGATGACACACAGATAGACCCACTAACCTCACTAGCAAGGAGAATTAAACTGGACGTTGTTTGTCAATCAACCAAGCCCATCTGTGCCTGTCGAGTCAGAGGCTTTTTTATAACATCCCTTTCCCCAGTCAACTTGCATTACGACAGGGCCGACATGTGATGAATCTCCCCTGCTACTGACACTCCTTAGGAATAGACAAAGCCCACATACCACAGCATAACCTCAGACAACACCTCAGGGTCCCATGCCTGCCCGGCCAGGTCCATTATTTCTTCCAGAACTTCTTTTAAAATGACCACATCTCTGTTACCAAAGATTGCCTTGTCTACTGCCCATATTCACACTTCACAGGCTCCCGAGCCCCTCCAGACACATAATACCCTCCCGATCTGCCTGTGGAGTAAACTCGAAGAAGCAACTCCTAAACAGTGATCGGCTACCTTATTAGAAACATCTGGCACATGAGAGGGGATGTAAAACACACATGTAATTGCAAACAAAGCAAAACTAAGGGACCAAGCAACTCACTCGGATTGTTGCAATGAAACCTAATCCACCTGATGGCAAGTCTATCCCCCCAAATCTCTACCACCACTGCCATGGGGCAGAAAACTTTTTGGAAATGACAGAAGACAGAAACAGAAGAACAATATATAAGTAGGAGAGTGAATAATAGTGTGAGAGAGCACACTGGTAGTGTGGTAGCTCTTTGCTGCGTTTTTCATTTGTTTAGCTGGGATTGCAAAAATACGCAAATTGTGTTAAAATTGCAATTTGTACGAATCTGAATGCAGAAGTGTAGTGGTGAAATATGCAGATTTTCTAGAGGGAGGAAACAAAGGCATCGTCACTCTCAATACACAGACAGGATGAATATATAAAAATAAATTGCAGTCCCAAAATCATTTTCATAAAATGTGGGTCCAGCATCCCTAATACACTGTTTTTACTGTAAAGAACCCTTTCCACTGATTTAGGTGAAAAATAAATCTGGTCTGAATGGATCATCTCCTGTTCATAATAATAATGAACAATAAAGGAATTTCATTGTTCCTATGAGCATTTTTATAATATCATGTGCCATTTCCCACCTCATCCCTATAGAGCACCAATAGCAATGTGGGGGTAAAAAAAACTACTTGTCTCCCCTTCATTCAAGCCTTGCTGCTGGAATGTAATCTTTAAAGGAACCTATCCCATGCATCCAACCATGTTTTTTGGGAGGGGACAGTGTTAAAACATGACAATTAACAAATCTCTAGATACCCCTTATATATGAGAAAAAAATCCAAATAATCCATTACGTGACTAAGGGTTCCACAGAAGTGGGTTTATATATATATATATTCATGTACATAGGCGACCCCCAGTGTTTGGTGCATGAGTTGCACTCTCCATTGACTTGGATGGGCTCCAGAGACTCAAATGGTGTCTATAGACTTTAATGGGGCCCATTCAAGTAAAAAGAAGATTCACCAGAAACTGCAACATGGAAGTGTTTGTGCCAAACATTTGGAGTATCAGACAAGGACATGGAAGTTTAGTATGGAACCTCCTTAGGGATTAAAATAGTATGTTTAAATTGTCATTAGGTGTTACTTCCAGGTTTTAATCACACAATAACACTGCCACTTTAAGTCTGTAACGACTAATGACTTGCTATTACAGGAACACTGTTGGTCTCTTTTTAAGCTCATTCAATGCCATGAAGTACCAGGCAAGTTATTGATCATTAATTGACCTTAGAAAGTGTTGCTGTAGTGCGTCAGTATCAAGGCATTCAGCGACACTGAAAACCCACCCCAGCACGCACTGTGACTGCTCCGGAGAGCGACCACAAGTGCCATAGCGAGAGATGTCTCTCACAAGATGGCGGCACGCACTATAAATAAACAAGTTCCTAACCCAGACCATCCTGAGAACTCTGAGCCCCCTCCAGGTTGAATACAGATACTGCATTCAACCCTGCAAGTCAATGGAGCCCAGCTAATTACATATATATGTATGTATAAAAAATAATGAAATAAAGTAAATCGAATTGATCAGCTTCAAAGATGTCCTGAATAGGACATGGGGGGCACAATTACAAAGTTTGAAAAAAATGGTTTTAAAATAGCAAAATGCTACTTGTACTTATTGCCCTATAACTGTTATGAACCTGCTACTTACCTGCTCCCGGGATCCAGCGACGAACAGACGCATCGTCTCTTCCCCTGCAAAAAAAGAGCCAAGAGATTGCAATCCCATCAAGCTAGATGGTTTCTCTTCTTTACTCGGTTAAACTTCCATGTCACTTACAGACCAGGAAGTAAGAATGGTAAGGCTGACGCCCTATCCTGTCAATATTCTAACGAACCTGATGATCCCAACCTGATACATCCAGTAATACCTCCCACACACTAAATTGGCCTCTTCTACAGTAAAGATAGCCTGATAATACGATCTCTGTCAGGTGACTGGGTCCATACAGATGACTGCAATAACCCAGAGCGCCCCAAAGATGGAGTTCAGGAGGTAATGCGCAGTAGCGGAGTTGGACAGGGCCTGGTGCAGGGTGAATGTGCTCCCCGAATGTGCATCTAGGGTTGTGCTGCCATATACCAGGGCCCGGACATAGCAGGCACCCTGGAGCAGGCATGAGACCTAGCTCTACAGTCGAATGTGAAGGATGCTGCGGGCTGGGAGTATGGAAGCCAGTTGCCAGTGTCTAACTGACATAACACCATAATAGTTGTGGTGGATAGGTTGACTAAGATGGCACATTTTATACCACTCAGACATCTCTCCCCTCGACGGCTGAGACAACTGAAGTATTCATAAAAGGAATGGTTCGATTACATGGCATTCCTCTCCAAGTACTGACCAACCGGGGCTCCCAATTCACATCTAAATTCTGGAGATCCTTCTGCAAAGGACTAAGAATCGAACAAGCCCTGTCCTCTGCTTATCATCCCCAGACTATTGGCCAGACGGAGAGGGTGAACCAAAGTCTCGAAAAATATGTATGTTTTACCACTTCCCTACAATCAGATTGGTCTTTTCTGTTGCCTATGGCCGAATTTCTGCATAACAATATTAAAAATGTGTCCACACAAGAAACTCTGTACAGAGATTGCCATGGAGACGCGTCTTCTCCCTGGCAGAGGAGGAGATGCGTACGTTTTTGTAGATGAGTAAAACATTTTTCAAATAAGTTAGAAAAAATGCTTTTCCAATTTTTCCCTATATTTTTTTGTTTGCATAGTACATTAGATGATATGATCAAACTAAGGAAAGTCATTCTTGTCCAGAAAAAAAGTGTGAGTGCGAAAGAGGGCACCAGGTAACAAATTTCATTCCCAAATGAAAAATGCCCCCGCATTTTCAGCCAAAACAAATGAGCAAGGAATTAAATTTGTTGGCAATTTGCAAATGCCTAATTAATATGTATTCACTTTACACAAATGTAAGTCTTTACAAGCTAATCTAAATAAAAACTTCCGGTGGGGCTTCTATAATAGAGCACCAGAGGGTCATGTCACACCGGCTTCGGTCATAGAAGCCCCAGAGGAAGTGCCGGCAGCAGCAGAGGTTGCCAGAGAGGAGGATTCATGTCTTCTGCAGCACTGTAGGGGATCTGGATCTTAGTCTTAGAGTAAGGCCTCTATTTGAGGTTCGATTATAAGAAGACCCCAAATATAAGACGCAGGGTACTTTTTCAGAGCATTTACTCTGAAAAAACTTGTCTTATAGTCAAGCAAATGTGGTACATCCCGAACTCGTCTAAGTTAGGACATCCTAGTTTTCAAAGTAGAGAGGCGTCCTGACAAGGTGTAGTAAAGTAAAGCCATTAGGGGAGGTTCAAGGTTAAGAAAATGACAGGAAAGCAGAGGAGGAGGGTGGAGGACCTCAAATTCCCAGAGGCTGACTCTAACAAAAAGAAACCTACAGTGATGCCATGGAAGCACACAAGTTGGATTTAATCATTCCAGTACCTGAGCCTTGCCTGAGGGAGCCAACAGCCCTGGTAAAACCCAGCAGTGTGAGAAGTCAGTGGCCAGACAGGCCAAGAGTCCTAGATATACAAACTAGGGGACTGCTAATGTACAACTAAGGCCATGAGACCCAGGTCATATTTGGCACCCGGGGTGGATCCTGTATGCGAATAAAATTAATGTTGGCAAGAATATTTATTTCACAAATTTGTAAACTGTATGTCAACTGGAAAAAACTAGAAATATGAAAAAATTAATGAACTTTTACTGAACTGGTATGATACAGCATAACTCCCATCACTATACACTGAGCCAGACATTGATATTGTAGGCCTCTGCCCCTAAAACAGCCTGCCTGTGCCAGGCCTGCCCCTGAGGCAACCTGCCTGTACCAACTCTGCACCTAGGGCAGCCTGCCTGTTCCAACTCTGCCCCTAATGAGTGGCACCTGTGGCAGACCGCCCCCCCTTTTGGGTACGTTACTAACTCTTGGAGTAGTTCTGATCTTTAGATGCCAGATATGTTGCAACATAAGCAATTAGAGACTGATCTGGCCCCAGACTCTGATTAAGCAGTGGGGCTGTGTATCCTCCAAGGTTATCAATGTCTCTTTAAGCCAGTGAAGTGAATTTGAGTCTAGTCTAGCTCTGAACTTTCAATCCTGTTATATATTATTATTATTATTATCTTTTATTTATATAGCACCAACAGTTTACGCAGCGCTTAATACAATACATAAATTCAAGGGATATAACAAGGGCCTGGTTAGTAGGAGAGATAGTTGTGTTGTTAATGGTGATATAGAATTCAGGTAGTGGAGTGAGATGGAGGGAGGGAAGATAATGAGTTCCGTTTTAGAAAGATTAAGTTTCAGGTAGTGTTGTGACATCCATGAAGAAATAGCAGACAAGCAATTGGTAATACGGGACATGAGAGATGGAGAGAGATCAGGAGAAGACAGGTAGATTTGGGTATCATCTGCATATAGATGATACTGGAGGCCAAATGAGTTGATTAGTTTGCCAAGAAAGGAAGTATAAAGAGAGAACAGCAGACGGCCAAGGACTGAACCTTGGGGGACACCAACCGAAAGTGGAAGGGGCGATGATGTCTTGCCAGAGAAAGAACGGTTAGACAGATATGAGGAGATCCAGGAGAGAGCTGTATCTCGAATGCCTATAGAAGCAAGTGAGTCTAGAAGAAGGTGGTGATCAACAGTATCGAAAGCAGCAGAGAGATCCAGTAGTATTAGAATAGAGTAGTGACCTTTAGCTTTGGCAGAGAGCAAGTCATTGGAGACTTTTGTTAGAGCTGTTTCAGTAGAGTGAAGGGGTTTGAAACCAGACTGTAGAGGGTCAAGGAGGGAATTAGAGGAGAGGAAGTAAGTGAGGCGATTGTACACAATCCGTTCAAGCAGCTTAGAGGTAAAAGGAAGCAGAGAGATAGGGCGGTAGTTAGTCAAACAGACGGGATCTGAGGAAGGATTCTTTAGAATTGGTGTGATTAGCGCATGCTTGAGGCAGATGGTACAGATCCAGATGATAGAGAAAGATTAAATAGGTGGGTAAGTGATGGACCAAGGGATGGACATAGATACTTTGTCAGGTGTGAAGGGATGAAAGAAGAGTGGCTATCTCTTCTTCAGTTGTAGGGGAAAAGGCAGTTAGTATAGTAGGAGTGGAGAGAGTGGTGGTGAGTGGTGTAGGAGGGAGTTGTAAGGAAGAGAGGTTTTTTCTAATAGTCTCGATCTTCTCTTTGAAGTGGGTAGCAAGATCTTGGGCAGTGAGAGAGGTTTGTGGTGTGGGTGTGGAGGGACAGAGAAGGGAGTTGAAATGTAGAAATATAGAACTCCGGTTCTAATGCAGCAGTGGAGAGTGGTGGCTGGTCTAAAAGCAATGGTAGAATTCTATTGTGGATCAAAATAATTTTAGCAATCGCTATACCTTCAACATAAAAAATCATTAGAGGTCACAAATATCAAAAGTAATTTGTATATTGTGTAACAGACTTTTGCCCCAGGGGACTGACTCCCCCTCGCTCGGCCCTCTTCCTCATTTACATCTTCCTGTTTTACATAGGGATCCTGAGCCTCAGCTATACAGTACAAAGCATAAAAATAACACATGTAAAACAAGGGCTCACTAGACACATCAAACCCTGTCTACCCAGACCCAGCACCCTCCCAAACAACCTGCAGATCCACCCACAGGCTTCACCCTAATGGCTGATGGGTACCAGTTGGTGCAAAGATGTGTTGGGGCCCTTTAATGTAATCTACAGTTTAAAGATATCAGTGTGACAGGGAGAAAGAATACTCCTTGCCACCCAGCTCAGGTATTCAGCTACGTAGGCCCAAGGGAAGCTCCAGGGTCTGTCAGCCACTTGCTGTGTCTGTATCCTGCTCCCTTAGCTCTCTCTCTAGATGCGGCTGGCAGCACACTCTGCATCTCACCATATTGGCTCAATTGGTCACATGAGCACCCAAAGTTCAAAAGTCCCAGAGGTGCATCAGGAAAAATGTGTGGGGGCTACAAGTGCTATCTACAAGACTTGTGCATTCAGATTCATATGAACTGCAAAGTTACAGAATTTTGCCATATTCAGTGGTTCATAAAAAGCCATGAAAACACAGCCAGACAAAGCTGAAGATGAAGACAAAGAGAAAAGCTTAGGACTTCCACTTCTGCATCTTCTTGTTGTTCATTTTCTCTCATATGTCTTCTTTCTTTTATCTTTTCTCTGTTATCTTCTCTCTTATATTCTAACTTTGTCCACATCTCCACAGAAATAACCTGGCATCTTCCACAAAAATGACGGTACCTCTGGTGCTTCAGCGGGAGTATATGTCACCAAAAGCGTTGAGATTTTCGTGGAAGGTCACCAATAGTGGAGCTTTCAATAATGTCCTCTCACGCTACTGGATATAACCTGGTGAGAACTTCTACCAAAATCACAGCACTTTAGATGACGACCTCTCCCCTGATCATCCAGTCAGGGCAAAAGTGATGTCCTGATTGGAGGATTGGACGAGAGGATGTCACTGGAAGTTTGTGCAATGTTATGTCCCCGGAGAGGCAGATAAAGCAAAGAGAGAAGAAAGAAGATGAAGCTCAAGAAGATGTGTAAACGGAAGTGGTTGGCAGAGAAAGTAGAGAAACCTTTAGAGAGAGTGAGAGTGAAGGTGGACACCAGACAAAATTCCCCTGATTTTTATTCAAACTGAATGGCCGGGGAACATAATTGCTGAAAATGAATAGGCCAAAAGCGAACTAAAAAATTAATCTGAATCACGTGTGGCCCATTTGTTCATGCTTGTTATCTACAATGAATCATACTACTACATTTATGCATGCATACCTCCTTCCATAAGGTGTTACACAAAAAACATGCACAACTTATCAACTACAACCTAGTTAACTTGTGGGTGTGTATGTGTAAAACAATCACATACTAAAGAAAATGTGCTTTGCAAAAATCTGTCCCTAAAGACATTTCTATCTAATAAGCCTTTATTTATAATAAATCAACACAGCTTGTTCTCTGAAGTGTTTATTGGAACAAACCACCAGTGCGTGTTTTGTGTCACAACTTCACATGATTAAAAAATAATTTCTGGGAAAGGAGTGGGCATTCAACAGTATTGCACTTTATTGAGTTCATGAATTATAATACAACGAGGGCTATTGTCATGCCCCATTCAGGCTACGGAGCTGCTTGTCTCTAGATTCCCCTGTCTCTCTACTGTTTCCCTGTCTCACTACAGTTCCTCTGTCTCCCTTTGCTGTAATCCATTCCTGGATTTCCTTATGCTCTATCCTGTACTTCTGATTCTTTGATTCCAGTCCTACTCTTAGCTTCAGCTCCTGTTTCCTTTATAAGGTCCCCCACCCATTTGTAATGTTTGTCTCAGTCTGCAGTGTAAAGGAATGTCCTTCTCTGTTTTGTGTTTAGATTTACTGCTTAGTTTCAGCTTATTAGTGATTCAGTAGGCAGGGTTTAGCGCTGGGACCCACCGAATATTGGAGTACTTTGGTGTAGTGGTCTAAGCATTCTATGGCCATAAGATGTGACCTAGGCTAGTCCTGTATTTTTTGTGTTTCAGTCTTTTATGTGCCTTTGCCCTCTTTTCCTTGAATGATCTGAGGATTTCAGTTCCTCTTTCCTCTTCCCATGTCCCAGTTAAGATATCCTATCCTTGTTTAAAGGAAAAGCGTCTGAAGACCGACTCCTTGTCACGACTGTGGAAATCTGTGGAAATTGGAAAGGTGCCTCCTAGCGGAGATGGAGAGCCCAGCAACAGAGCACAGAGGCATATAGCGGACACATGAACGTAGCAAAGCTCAGAACAACCAGGAACCAAAATAATAAATTCAGGGGTCAGGCAAAAGAGTAGTCGGGGTCACAAGCAGAGGTCGGGGCAGGCAGCAAACATCAAAGGTCAAAAACTAGCCGCAGTCAGTAACCAAAAATAACAAACAGCAAGGGAACGCTAGTGAAGGCTATAAGGCACTATCACAGGCAAAGGTGTAGTGCCTACTGAGGGTTTAAATATCCATTTAACAACCTGGATCCTCCTACCCACCTAGTCAGGGGGAGGAGGAAAAAAATAAATGTCGCTTTAAGAAGCAACATGAATATTCATGAGTTAGCCGTTCATGCATGCGCAAATGGCACTCATGAGTTTGAGACGCGCGCCCTTCAGGATCCCTTGATCTCTGTTGTGACGCGCGTCTACCAGCAAAATGGACTAGGCGGCAGCTACCGCCGACGGAACGAGCAGGGGGCTTAACGCGCGGGCTGCGTCTCAGCTCCTCTGCCCGCGGGACGATGGAGGAGGTAACACTCCTCCCTCCATTCCTTGTGTTCCTTGTTGCCTGTCCTTTGTCGTGTCCTGTATCCTATATGTGTCAGGACTCGGGTGATCAGGTCTGGTAGAAGCCCATGTGCAGGGGATACGTGGGTCTGTAACCCACGATGCATGATTGTACCAACAAAGACACCACAAGCAGAAATGCAGGTAATGCAATGTATTGTATGTATATAATAGGACAAGAAAATAAGGGTTATACAGTCTGTAAGCAAGAAACCGGACATATGGCAAAATAAATACCGGTAATAAGTCTTTTGGCAGGGAGCCCGCTTGGAAGGGCACGAAAGGCAGAGAGCCCACGTGGAAGGGCACGAAAGGCAGAGAGCCCACTTGGAAGGGCACGAAAGGCAGAAAGCCCACTTGGAAGGACACGAAAGGCAGAGAGCCCACTTGGAAGGGCACGAAAGGCAGAGAGCCCACTTAGAAGGGCACAAAGCAGGGAATCTACTTGATTAGGACACAAAGCAGGGGATCCACTTGATTGGGACACAAAGCAGGGGATCCACTTGATTGGGACACAAAGCAGGGAATCCACTTGATTAGGACACAAAGCAGGTAACCAGGAATGGTACAGGTGCAGAGCCACAGCAGAAAGGTTCACAGACTTCAATATAAAGGCCCTGACTGAAGGGCAGGGCAGGTTCATAAAGGCAGGGTAACCCAGGTAACAAGGCCCTGCTGGATGTACTGACTAGGGCTCAACCCAGGTAACAAGGCACACCTGATCCTAGTAATTGAGTTCTGAGTGCTCCAGAGGGCGGCCACTAGTGGTAGCAGATTTAAATGCCACAGGTATAAAAAAAAAGCCATGGTTCAGGCAGCAAAAAAGTGGTTCCTGACAATATGTCTTGTCTGGCTATGTTTCTTGCTCAGTCTCCCTGTTCCTTGCTCTGTCCCCCTTGTTTGTTATGTTCTGCTGTTACTCTGCTTAGCTTCTCTACTCCCAGCCTGCAGCATCCTGCACATTCGTCTGTAGAGTGATGTCTCATGTCTGCTCCTGGGTACCTGCAGGATATCACCTTGTTTTGTTCTGGACAACATCCGCTGTTATGTCAGGGCCCTGGTGTGTGGCAGTACAACCCTAGGTGCTCAACTCCCTGGAGGTTTCAGTCGCCCTGAATCAGGCCCTGTCCAACTCCGCTACTTCTGAATAACTCCTGAATTCCATCATTGGGCGCTCTGGGTCATTACATTTTGTTTCCATAAAAATGTCTGTGCACATTTCTCCTAGGCTTACAAAGGATATTGGAAACTAAAGTCATTTGGGTGCAGTGTTAATGGGTTAGCAAAATTACATTTTTACATTCAGCCATAAAGAGTTTTCTAATGGATTAGAGGGGTTTAAAAACGACTGTTCTGCAAAACAATACCTGGGAAATAAATGTGTTATGTGATTTTTGTTCTCTTCTATTCTACATTTGTCAGGAGTGCAGAAGTTTACAAGTTCAGGGAAAGGGCAGAATAGGTATTGTGTGGTAATATATTGAAATAAAAAAAACCCACACATTTTGTATGAATATCACACTTTTAATTAAGAAATATTTGCACACTAAAATAACGTTGTGATTAAAACATTTATATACATTCAAAACAATAATATACATTCTAAATAGTTTTTATTACAATTCTTAGAAGCTTTTCAAAAGGCTAATTACTCATACCAAGAGTGCTTGTGATTTTAGTATCTCCATTTATACTCTGCTTAGATTAATATTATTTTTTTTTTTTACAACACCACATTTGTTACCAAACACTGTGGTGTACATGTTGTGTGGCTTCTGCCCCACCTTTTATGCACCTAAAGTTGGTGTTTCAGTGACATCTTAGCGAACAGAGTGTGCGGCATTGTCTTCTTTTTTGTTTTTTTTATAATGACTAACTTGTAAAGATGGTAATGTTTTATGTTGCCTAAAATCAGAGAAACCGTACGGATAGCAGAATATACATTTTCAGCCTTGAAACTTACCCTGAGTCCTGCACCAGTCCCTCTCCTGTACCTGTACCCTTACCGGGACCTGTTAACCTGTTACCTCGGCTTGTGCTACGACCATGTCTCTGTCTCTCGGACCTGTTAACCCGTTACTGACCTCCGCTTGTGCTAGGACCATGTCTCATTCTCCTGGACCTGTTAACCCATTACTGACCACGGCCTGTGTTTCAACTACCTCTCAGTCACCTGGACCTGTTAGCCCATTACTGACAACCCGTTACTGATCCCGGTTTGTTCTGTGACCACGTATCCGGTTCCTGATCTTGCCTGCTCTGCAGCTCCCAGAGTTTTCTTCCTGGCCTAGCGTCCATCATGCCTAGAGGTTTCTACTCCTCTGCCTCAGGTAGGCCCCGTGGGCCTCTTGGCTGGCCGAGTACGTTTCTGTTCCTTGGTCTAAGCTTGAAGAACAGTCATTTATTATCACTTCTCTGCAGTTTTCTATTATCTACTACTCTGCAGTTTAGTGTGCATCAGTAAAAAACGATATTAAATACATTAGACTTCTCCATTTGCATTTACTGAATTTTGTTAAATTTGATGATTCGTACGAAGCCCCGAAAACGGGGCCAGACCACCCACCAATTGGGTGAAAACAAAGCAATAAGCTCAGAATTTTCTCATGACATTCATGGTCCCACATTCACTCACATTTTCATTCTTGTTCACTCTCTCTCACGTTGCCTGAGGCCAATATGGCCATTCTTGCAGTGATGACCTCTCCTTCGATTGGAGCATTGGGGAGACCCTCAATAAGTGCCGCTATTTTGGCAGAAGTTGCCGGGTTATGTCCGCAGAGGTGAGGACGAAGAAAGGATTAACAATAGGAAAGAGAAGAGAATGGAGAAGATAGAAGATGCAGAAGAAGAGGCAGAAGCAGAAACGGTGAGGAGAAGCAGAAGTGGTCGGCAGTGAGGATAGGGAAACATTTAGAGAGCGTGAGAGAGTGAACAAGAATGAGAGTGACAGTGTGAGAGAGTGAATCTGGGCACCAGACAACAAATTGTTTTCCCACATTAAAAATGTCCCCTGAATTTTCAGCCAAACCAAATGGGCAGAGAACGAAATTCATTGCCTGAAAACAAAACTGAAAAATGTTAATTGTTTTTGGCCCACATGTCTAATATACAGTATATAAAACATAATTTTATTGATTAGTCCTGCACAATTAATTAGGATGTGAAATCATGGCTACCTCCAGGTTTGTACTATTCTACCAGGCAGCCATTTTATAGTGAAAAACACCTTCCTTATACTGTACATTTGACAAATGTTTTGATTTTCCTCGCCATTCCAGGTGGCATAGATGGAGAGATGGCTCCACCTACCAGGTAGGGCAGGAAACTCTATAAAAAAAGGAGACCTCCCTCTTTCTCCCCGGTGTGGTTTCCTGCCCTACTCAGGTAGGAAGCATGTAGCGATGCTCCTTTTCCTTTCTTTTTTATTTTCTTGGAACCCCAGGGGGTATCTGTTTTTTTGGAGTTCCTGGCAGAGGTCCTTGGGCTGATCCAGGGAACCACAGCAACAGCAGGCTGCATCAACAATGGGTCACTTACCGCTTTGGTTGGCATACCTCCCCATAGCCCAGGGGGCTCCCTGGGTAGATTACCAGCTCCATACTTCCTCATCCACCGCCGGAGAGATGCAACGCCACACAGGACGGAGGATTTGTGCTCAGTTCAGGCACAGAACGGGTTACTGGAGGTCACCTGAGACAGGAGCACTTCCGGAAATGGTCTACTTCCGGTTCCTGACCTCCTATTAAAAAAGCGCCAGAATGGGTGAGATCTTTCCCTTTTTTCTGTGTTTGTGTTCTCATGGCTGGCTGTATCCTGTGGATTCCTGCTGTTCCTGTTAGTGCCTGAAGAATAGTATTGCTTTTTCTCTTGTTACTCCCGGTAGGGCAGGAAAGAATAAAACCCCCAGAACCTCCCCCTTTTACCCACAGTTCTTTCCTGCCCTTTTCCGGGTAGGTGCAGCCATCCCCCGTCTGTTGTTTTTCTGAGCTCGTGGGAGAGCTCTTCGGTCCGGCGCTGCTATCCTGCTTTGGGTAGCGGGTAGGGCCTTATCGTTTCTCTCCTTCTCTGGTTCGATCCTTAGGAGGATTGTTTTTGCCGGAGCAGGGTAGGAGTTCCTTCTGCAGGGTCCCTGGGGGGACACTAGCCCACTTACCTTTAGCAGCCCCTGGGCAGGGTAGCTTGATGCAGGACTGCCTTCTGCCGTTGGTTGCGGCAGGTCTTCCCTCTGACGTGCTTCCGGTTTCTTCCCAGGTGGCCAGGCGGCACCTGAGGTCAGTGTTCTTTACAGCAGGAAGCAGATGTTAGAGTTTTTTTTTGGCAGTTTCTGGACTATTTTCACTCTGGTAAGGTTTTTCTATTTATTTGCACTGCTCTTAGTTTGCAGTTTGCTTCTGATGAAGCGTCCTGGTATCCTGTGTTTTTTTCTGCTCTGGTGTTTTTTTACTGCCTCTTAGCCCAAGTAGGTTATGAGTCTATGAGAGTTTTGTCTGCTTCTGTTTTATCTCCTGTCCTTCATTATTAGGATGTCGCTAGATAAGCCAGACCTCCCTGAAGAATCTCCAGCTCCTAGGAAGGCTACGTCCAAGACAAAGCATTTTGCCTGTACAAATTGCAAGGCTACTGTGTCTGACGCCTCTAGGAAATTGTGCTCATTCCTGTGGATCTCTTCAAGAGAATGGCGCTTCTGGACCTTGTGCAAGATTTCGTAAGGAAACAGGTGCTTATTTCAGTGCCTGCTGCTCAAAGAGGAAGAAGAGGTGTTTACCCCCACGTCTGTGTCGTTCCCAAATCATCAGGAGACTTCAGACTAATCATAGACCTCAGGTTTCTTTCTGAACCGGTTTGTGGCTTATCAAATCCACCATACAGCTTCTTTTGGAAGGAGATTTTCTGGCTACTCTCGATCTTCAAGACGCCTATCTCCATGTTCCCATCAGGCAGGAATCACAGAAGTTCCTTCGGGTGGCCATTCTGTCTTTGTTAGGGACTCATCACTTCCAGTTTCAAGCCCTTCCTTTTGGTCTTGCATCTGCACTGAGAATTGACCAAACTACTATCGGGGATTGTGGCTTTCCTAAGGAAGGAGGGAATCGAGGTGGTCCCTTACTTAGACGACTGGCTCCCCAGATCTCCTTTCTCAGCAGATCCACAGGACTGTGTGCGTACTTCAAGATTTGGGATGGATTATCAATTTTCGGATAAAGAATTCCGTCAAGGTTTTTGATCGAACCAGGAGCATCACCTTCACATCAATATGCTGGAACTCCTAGCAATTTAGAACGTGCTCCTCTCTTGGCAGTCCAGTCTGGAGTCTTGGAGTCAGTTGTTTGTTGCCCTCCCTAAGTGTCTTTTTTATATCTCCTGTGCTACCGGGAGTAACAAGGGAAACATTGGATTCTTACCTGAGAATTCCTTTTCCTTGTTACTTCTCAGTAGCATTTTTTTGCCCTCCCTAAATAAAGGTATTTTATTGTATACCGTATTTGGTCTTTTGTATTCACTGTGGTCCAGCTTGCCATAGTATTAAAGTAGCTCCGCCCGGCGACATCAGCACGCATCGGCCGTTTAGATTAGATTTCCAGCAATCTGATGGCCGCATAGTGATGGGAGCTGCGTGAGGGGTGGAAGCTCCCCCCCTCACACTCAGACTGCTGGACCACCGGATGTCGTTTCAGTGACATCCTGTCAGCATAGAGAACGGTGTGCAGCTACCAGAGGACGGAGGTCAAGCTCAAAAAAGCCCCAAAGTGGAAGAAGTAGGTGGTCAGTAAACTAATTTATTTTTTGTACAAACTGTATAATATTTTTTTGTATTTGTTAAAAACAAAAAATTGGCATGTGTGTGTATATGTAAGTGTGTCTGTGGGGGGCATAATGCTTTTTAAAATTAATTATTTTTAAATGAGTAAACAAAAAATAAATCTGTGTCTGTATGTGTTCACATTTCATTGCTGTCCCAATTCAGCTCCCCAGTGTCACCTCTATCCCTAATCAGCCCCCCATGTCCCCAATCAGCCCCTAACCAGTGCACTATCTGTCCCCAATCAGCCCCCCATTGTCATGCTTGTCCCATTCAGCTCCCCAGGTGTCACCTCTCCCCAATAAGCCCCTCCCAGTGTCACCCTAGCTCCCCCAATCAGACTTCCCTTGTCATTGCTGTAACCCCATTCAGCTCCCCAGTGTCACCTCTGTCCCCAATCAGCCCTTCCAGTGAATTAATATTTGAGAGTGTATGGGCCCACTGTAAGGTATGATCCTGGTAGGCTACTCATATTACCCTTTACAATTTCCCTGCTGCTGTGTACTATACTTCCCATAATCCTCAGCCAGTATCATGGGGACATTTAATTGACTGAGCATCAAGAGGTCATTAGGTTTTGCTTTTTTTACCATCCTTTGTTGCTATTATATTTAATTATGTTAAACCATGTTGTTAACGTATGTTATATGGGGGCATAAGGCTTTTCTGGAGGCAGAGTGCTCCATGATATGCCTTTTAACCCCCTATATGCCACTCTGCCTCCAGAAATGCCTTATAGGGAGTATAAGGCATTTCTGGAGGGCAGAGTGGCATATAGGGGGTTACAAGGCATATCATGGGACAGAGTGGCAAGCCTGGGGGTAGATATGCATAACTCGGGGGTAGGTTGGCAAATAAAAGGAAATAAAAAACAAAAATGTCTCACTCATAGCTTTTATTAATTATGAAAAAATTGTCTACATGAATTAATAAAGAAATAAAAGTTTCTTACAAGAATATCTTTAAGTATAATGTGATCACTGTTTTGTTTCACTGAATACAAATGTTTGCAGTAGCAAATGTTTTGATTCCATTATGTGTAATGTATTTCATTTATTAGGGCCTTTTAACACTTTTGCTTTCTGGCATTTTAATACAAATAATGTGAAAAAAAAGAATGTTTTATAGTTATTTGTATGGCAAACAGTGTGACTCAGGTATCTATAAGGGGTGCGTGTGGGTATAAGAGCTCCACCGCGAAATAAACTATATGGGGCTGGGCTCCAAATGTTTCCAGGGCTGCTTTTCAGTCCCAGTCCGGCCCTGTGCATGATCCATTGGCTAAGTGTTGCAGCTCCTGCACTCGTGCTAAAGAAGTTTCTACTACTGAATTTGCATCCTGGTTAAAGGAGGAACTGCAATCAACCTTTCACTGCTTCAGAGCCTCTACCCTTCCCACTAGGCATTCCAGATGAATATCCAGATTCTTTCACGGAAGGTACCTACTCCCATATATCCGGGAAATTTCAGGCTGATCATCAACATGCGTTCAGTCAACACCTGCATACCATACATCAGATTTTGAATGGAATACCTGAGATCCACCACAGAGATCATATTTTTGGGGGACTTCATGGTCTCTATAGATCTTTAGGACACCTACCTGCACGTTCCCATCAGAAGAGATCATCAGAGATACTTCCGACTGGCTGTTCCTTCCCCTCAAGGGAATGGTCGTTAGCAATTTCAAGCTCTCCCATTTGGGGTAGCTTCTACAACCCGAGTCTTAACAAAGATCATGTCGGTGGTCACGGCCTTCTTGAGACAGAAAGGGATAAAAGTAGTCCCCTACTTAGACGATTGGCTTCTCCTCAGAACCACTACTGCAGTCCCACTTGTCAGAAACTCTCCGTGTCCTTCAGAGGCTGGGATGGTTGATTAGCTTAAAGAAGTCACAGTTCCTTCCAAGCAGAAGACTTACCTTCTTAGGAATGATTTTAGATTTAGAGACTCAGAAGACCTTTCACCCAGGAGATAAGATCAGAAGTACATATAAATATAAGCAAACACTCTACAAAAATGTAGAGGAACAAACTGGACTGGACGTCTCCTCTGAGACACAGGTGGACATATGGGGAACAGCAGGATAGAAAAGACAATATAATATGACACTATATATGTTAAAATAAATATTCCAAAAATCATGTGCACTGAGGACCAGCTCAAGTGCACCCAAAAGCTTGTGTTGTAAATCAAAGGTTACTAGCTCCTTGCCATCAGATAAACTGCTTCTGTGTATTGATTAAAGTGCTGGGAAGAAATAAAGTGCTGGAGTCCTTCCTTCACCATTCAGATTTAGGCAGGTATTGGCGTTGAGATATCAGTGTGTCTCCACTGGCAAACCACATTACAAATCAATCAGCGTACTAGTAAAAAATATAAATGCAAATAGTCTCACTCTGGCTCTACGCGTTGTCAGATCCACTGACTTCCTCAGTAGCTAAGCATATGACACTCTAACCTCAATGATACAAATATATGGGGGGCGTGGCTTGGATGGTGGCTGAGTAAGACGTGCGGTGCAGGAGCTCCTCCAATTCCTAAGCTACTTTCAACCGATTTCGGCAGTTACCGAGACCTTACCTACAGACCTTATTCTACCCACGGCGGGCATCATGTCGGCGAGCAAGATCAAGTCGTCATCGAGCTCCGGTTCGGCTTTTTTTGAGCCAAAATCCAGATGTCGGGCCTCTTCCCGCGCTTTAACTTCTATCCGCGACGATGCGGAGGACTCCGACGCTTCTCAAGGCCCAGACGCTGGCCCCTTGCCACACTCACCTTCTCCTCCTCCGAGTGATCCAGGCGAAGGCGTCTTAACCATCACCGCCATGAAACGGCTCCTGGACAAAATCCAGACGTCGGGCCTCTTCCCGCGCTTTAACTACCATCCGCGACGATGCGGAGGACTCCGACGCTTCTCAAGGCCCAGACGCTGGCCCCTTGCCACACTCACCTTCTCCTCCTCCGAGTGATCCAGGCGAAGGCGTCTTAACCATCACCGCCATGAAACGGCTCCTGGACGAGATGCGCTGTAATTTGAAATCGGACATGGCGGACGCCTTGTCCAAACTCCACGTGGACCTCCAAGAACTTGGGACTCGCACGTCCCACTTGGAGGACAAAATGGAAGAATTTTCTTCGGCACACAACACAGTGGCTGATGCATGCACCTCCTTGCGAGATGAGCTTGACACGCTTAAACACAAATTGGGAGACCTGGAAGACCGTTCCAGACGCAATAATCTCCGCATCAGAGGCATCACTGAGGATATCACCACGGACAAACTGCGCACTTACACCACCACTCTCATCCAAGCAATCCTGAACCTTCCGCCTTCTGAAGACATTCGAATTGACAGGATACACAGGCTACCTCGCCCGAAGATGGTGAAGGGGTCCCCACCTAGAGATGTGATACTACGCATTCATTTCTATGATTTGAAGGAACAGCTCATGCTGAAGGTCCGTCATAAGCAAGATCTACTGGCTCAATACTCACACCTTCAATTTTTCCAAGACCTGTCACAACACACACTACACCAAAGAAGGGCCTTCTCCTCCGTCACCTCTACTCTCCGAGCACACAAGATTCCCTACCGCTGGGGCTTCCCCACGCGCATCAACCTTTCCAAGGATGGAGTTGCTATCTCCATTGCTTCACCGCTGGAAGGCCTGCAGCTCCTCTTGGACTGGGGACTTGCCATCTCATCGCAAGATTCATTGTCACCACGCACCGCCAGGACCCGCTCACCTGTTCCTGCATCCTCTCCGAAACACCTCTATCTGAAATGGGACACGGTCCCCACCAAGACACCTGCCACACTCACCTGATTTCACCAACGCCGGTATCCTTTTATTGGTAACTGCCTAGCTATTTGACTCACACGCCATTCGTACACGGTTGACTTTTTTTTTCTTTTTACATCGCGACGTACATTGACATTTTTGATTTTTATTTTTTCACATTATCGACTTCATTACGTCTCAGCTCTTTGGAGTTGGAGGTTCTCCTTCGCTGTTTAAGGGGCTACCCTTCCCCTTCCGATGGGTACCATGCTACGGTACACCTGGACGGGGTTCCTTCCCCCTTTTGGCGCCCATACACGCTCTGGGCTGCCTACTGTTCTTTGGCTACACTACGTTTTCTTTTTTATGTTCACTCGTTATATTTTCAGTTTTCGTTGTTCATGTCCTGATGGTGGTAACTTTTTGTTTTATGCTCACTATGCGTCGTTCACTTATAATTTGGCAATCGTGCTCTGGCACGTCGTCTCTACAGTTTATACATGGTTCGGTGCACGTGCACCTTTTTCTTTATTACAATTGTGCTCTCGTGATGTGGTACTCCACTCTTATTTATTTTGTTTTGGGCATTGGTCGCGGCTCTCCTGTGTTGTGTTGCCTTCCCTGGGGGTCTCCACTGTCTTCTATTGTATTCCACACGCACCCACTTTAACATTCATTTTTCTTTACGCATTTACTCATTTTCACATTAATGTCCTCTCTTAGGTTATTATCTATAAACGGTAATTAATGGCCTTAACACCCCACACAAGAGGAGGATGTTATTCTCAGACGCTAAAAAATCCCATGCCCAAATTCTGTGTGTACAAGAGACCCATCTCAAACGTTCAAAACCTGCTCACATTTACTCTAAAGAGTTTCCATGGCAATTTCACTCCATGGCCTCATCTTGTAGGGCTGGGGTCTCTATTCTTATCTCCCGACATGTATCTTTTCAACTACTTGACCAATTGGTGGACCCCCAGGGACGGTTTTCATTCCTCAACTGCATCATCAACACAATCACATACACATTAGTTGCTTTTTACACACCTAATACATCTCAATTACCTTTTTTTCAGAAATTGCTCCGCAAAGCCACTTCTTTTAAGAAGGGTTCCCTCATCTTATGTGGCGACCTAAATGCCACGTTTGACCCTAGGTTAGACGCCTCGACTCCCCCGTCGGGCACTTATGGTAAACGTATGCGTTCCCTTGCTGCGGCTCTCGCCTCCACCCTGCATTCCTATCAGTTGTACGATGTGTGGCGTTTGCTCCACCCTTCAGAAAGGGATTAATCCTTCTTCTCTGCACTACACAAGTCATACACGAGGATAGATGTTATTTTTATTTTTTTTCCAAATCTCCGTTTATTGAGGCATGTATATAAACAAAACTTATGGAATACAGATAAAGAGTCAATTCGGGAGACAACTCCCATAACAGCAATCGAAATAAGTGACAGAAGTCCAGCCATAGCATTGCGTATAAGAACGGCATACCAGAGTCCGGCAGACTCCTACGAGAACATCCAGCTGAGCATAACTGGAGCAACACGAAAATACAGATGGAAGTAATACATGTCGACCGGCACCCCAGATCAGTATTAGTACAGAGAGCTTTGGAAACAAAAACAAAAACCCCCAAAATACAGATAGATGTTATTTTGGTTGACAAGTTTCTTTTACAATCGATTCGGGACTGCTCTATAGACGTTATTAGTTGGTCGGATCATGCCCCTTTATGTTTATCTTTTAGTAATCCTCACCCTTTCAGAGGCAAAGGTTCATGGCGCCTTAACAACTCCCTGCTCTCTGATCCAGCGATTGTTGCGCAAATCCATTCACAGCTAGAATTATATTTTCAGGAAAACCAGGACTCGGTCACGTCGATCAAATCATTGTGGAACGCTCATAAAGCCGTTGTCAGGGGCAAGTTTATATCCATAGCGTCTCATCTCAAGAGGGAGAGGGAGGGTGATAAAACTTCCCTTCTCCTTCAGTTATATGAATTAGAAAGGCTTAACAAACAAGCCTCCTCTCCTCATCTAATCTCAGACATCCAACAGGTTAAATCTAGGTTGGCAACGGTACAAGCCCAATTGACTGACAAAATGCTCCTTTCCCTCCGTCAACGGTTTTATTCTAAGGGCAATAAAGCTGACACGATGCTAGCAAATAAACTCCGGCATGTAACGGCCCTGTCTCGCCCCCAATTTATTTTCTCCCCCTCATGTTCCACTTTACAAAATCCTTCCCACATAGCTGAGGAATTTGCTTCCTACTATGCTTCCCTTTATAATCTCTCTGACGACACGCACACTCCCCAACCCACTCATGACGCCATTAATCGATATTTGGACTCACTGACTCTCCCCAAACTCACTACCGAGATGATCCATACCTTAGATTCCCCTTTAGAACTGGATGAGATTCAAGCTACGATCTCTCAGATCAAAGCTAAGTCTGCCCCTGGTCCAGACGGTTTTTCTAGCCACTATTATAAGACCTTTTTTCCTATTCTAGGGCCACACATTCTACAACTTTTTCGCTCTTTTATGTCCAATGGCACCATTCCGACAGAAAATTTACATGCCCATATTGTTACGCTACCTAAGCCGGGTAAATCCTCTGACAAATGTGCACATTTTCGCCCGATTTCTCACCTTAACACGGATGTTAAGCTTTACGCCAAAATCATCGCTAACCGACTCTCCTTACTCCTGCCTTCTCTCCTTCACAATGACCAAGT
The DNA here is from genome assembly GCA_009364415.1 of Spea multiplicata. Taxonomy (NCBI): domain Eukaryota; kingdom Metazoa; phylum Chordata; class Amphibia; order Anura; family Pelobatidae; genus Spea; species Spea multiplicata. Next base: position 7,759 of record VKOC01048386.1, on the reverse strand, counting down.
AGGCTTTGTTAGACACCGACAAGCAGTGGACAATACCCGTAAATTTTTGACATTATCCTGGGATGCAACAAGAACCTTTACCCCTGGTCTTTTCATTTCTTTTGATGCAGAAAAGGCCTTTGATCGTTTACATTGGGTTTTTCTTTCGTCGGTTCTTAGTAAATTCGCTTTTCCTCCTTCCGTGATTCGCGCTATTATGGCCTTGTACTCTACTCCTTCGGCCTCAGTTAATTTCTCTGGTTTTCTTTCTGCTCCTTTCTCCATTTCCAACGGGACGAGACAGGGCTGTCCCCTTTCCCCACTGCTATATACGCTTTGGAGCCTTTGACCCAAAACATACGGTCTGATCCCCTTATAACGGGTTTTTCTGGACGCAGTGGTGACTCCTCTGTTCTTGGCTTGTTTGCGGATGATATATTAGCGGCACTTACGAATCCTTCCTCCTCTCTACCAGCACTGCTGGACCAATTCGATAGTTACGCCCGAGTTTCTTACCACAAGCTCAACATTAGTAAAACGCAAGCTATGCCTTTCAATTTGCCCCTTTCGCTCTCCCGTTCCCTTCGTTCTTCTTATGATTTTGACTGGAGGAAGGATTTTATCTCTTACCAGGGGATTAAACTCCCTAGGAATCTGGCTAAACTTAATACTTTTAATGCATTTCAGACATGGAAATCTATCCAAGGTGAGCTCGAGGATCTCGAGACAGGCTCTTTTTGCACCGCACTTTAAAGGCGGTCTGGGGGCTCCCAATATTGAAGCATATTATAGGGCGGCTATCTTATCCCAGGCGGTTATCTTTCATTCTAGGGAGGATATTCCCAGCTGGGTGCCTCTCGAAAACTCCATGTTAGCCCCACTTTCAGTGAGTCAACTACTATGGCTGCCCTCTCGTCTTCGCCCCGCACTTCCTCCTCTTCCCCCCACCACAGTATGCACGTTCCATGTCTGGTCTGCAGTGTCACGGTTCCTACCTGCTTTATCCTCCATCACAAAAGCCACCCCACTGGCTTCGCTCATGTGCCTCATCCCCGACCTAGACATACACTCTTGGGATTTATCTCATTCCCGAAATGTAGGAGATTTATTTCACAAACAAGACATGTGTACATTCACTGACATACAAACTCACTGACATCAATTGGTTGATGCCAGAGGAAGAACCTGCAGGTGACCAATAGGCTCACTCGTACGGCCTTTGTAACCCCTGACAGCGAACCTTTAACGGGAGCGGAAATCCCGCTTTAACAGGAGCGGAAATCCATAGGTTAAAGGGCCGCGCAAGCGACCAATAGGCTCACTCACACGGCCCCTTAACCCCTTGAGGTGCAACAAGTGCACCAGGAGCCTAAAAGTCTGTATGAGCGACCAACAGAAACACTCGTACAGACTTTAAAAAGTTAACCCCTAATGAAGCAACTTGTCCGGCAGATCCCACTGGTCTCCCTGTTCTATCATTTATTAACTGATAGAACAGGGAGACTAGTGGGATCTGCCGGGTAAGTTGCAGCATTGGGGTTTTAAAAGTCTATACGAGCAACCAACAGAGTTGCTCCAGTTCTCGCAGTCTCCTCGGGAAAAAAAAGTCTCCCAAAAGAGTCAGGGAGAGGATGTCACTGAAGCGCCACCAAACTGCCCAGAGTTCATATGAGGGCTAAATGATTTTGCTTTTAGCAAGTGCCACCATTTTGATGGAACTTCTTGCCATGTCCACAGAGATGCAAACAAAGATAGAAGGTTGAAGATAGAAGATGCAGAAGTAGAAAAGGTTGGCAGAGAAGGTAGGGAAACATTTAAACAGTGTGTGAGAGAGTGGATGAGAATGAGAGTGTGAGAAAGAATGTGGGCACTGGGCAACTAATTTTGTTAATTAAAAATAATTTTGGGGAAAAATGGGAGAGAACAAAATTAGTTGCCTGAAAACGAATGGACCAAAAACCTACAAAAAACTTTGCCTGAATCGTTATTAGCCCATTTGCATGTGGCTTAAGAAGACAAAAATTCTTAACAGTGTTTCGATTTCTGATTTTATTGTATTCATTTTAAAATATATTTATGCATTGGCTTAACATGTGAACTTTATGAATTAGAGATTTTGGATCATACATTATACATTTTAAGGAGAGTATAAACAAATATATATGGCATTTCACAAGAAAAATGCAATTTTTTAAAATTCATTATTCCTTAAAAAGCAATGACACCAATACACTATTGATGTGTGTTTCCATTTGCCTAGGCAAATAAAAAACAAAAGAAATAATTACATATAAATGTTTCAAAAAATTATATAGGTTTTCATTTCTGTATTCATGATCTGACTAAGATTATGCTTCTAAGCAATGATAAATGCATTCAAGTTCCCCATCTAGACAGATAGAGATGCCACCTAAGTAATATGATATTTTATGTTCTGTGTTATAATTACTTTTGCCTCAGATTAATGAGTTCCATCTATACTTACAAGTTCAGTAAATTAGAAATTTCCAGGAATGATAGTAAATAAAAATAAAAGCCAAAACTACTTTACAAATGAGCCATTTATTTTGAACTTTGGCATAGATACATAAATACACGCAAACACTCATGTTTATTAATTTTTTAAGAGATTAGGGGGTTGATTCAATGACTTTTCTAAAAACTAGACAGAAGATCAAATTGATGACAGTGCGCCTCCTCCACAGCTTAGCATGGAAATGAATTCCCATTCTGAAAGGCTTCCCACTAAAATTACTACACTGGAAAGATACTTAACTTCTTTAAAAGACTCTGCAAGCTAAGGAAATTCAAGGCTAAATTCTTCTGCTCTTGTATTTGCTGCATTGAATTACATTCTCAAGAAGGCCTGCGAGAGGCTGGACCTCCTAGTTCTCTAGATTATCCCCTCTGATCTTCTGCTCAGTATCCTTTCCAAAAAGAGATCAGAGGGGATCCCTCCACTAGCACACAAACCCCACTGCTTGCAAAAAAGCAGCGTGGTATCTATGCATCTCCGTGGACATAACCTGGTGTGAACCTCCTGCAAAATAGTGGCACTTGTAGTGATGTCCTCTTCCCAGTCCTTCAATCAAGGGATGGGAAAGTGACCAAAAACACTGTTATTTTACCATAATCTGTACTCGGGGGGGGGGGGATCTGGCGACAGCGTCTTCCCTAATTGGAGGATCAGTGAGAGGACATCACTGCAAGCGTCACCATATTACCCTTAGTTTCTAAAGAAATGGTTAGAAGTGAGAGAAGTAGAAAATATGCTTTAAAAAAGAAACACATTAGTATGTTTTTTATAAAAATGGACTACATTGTCATACTAGGTTCCATTCTGTCAAAATGCATTGATTTTAAACATTAACATTAAATGTAAGAGACAAAGACATGGAATGACTATTTTGTATATACATTAATGCAAACAAACAAAACAAAAATGCAGAAACTACTGTATGCATTGCTCAGTTTCACAACGTTAAAACAGCAGATGTCAAAAAGTATGTAATGTATGTAATTTAAAATGCAGGATAAATATATATATATATATATATATATATGGTAAAAGAAGTATTATTTTGTTCACAGGACCTTGATAATCAATGTGAAAGCAAACACTGTAGTAATGTTGTGCGCTGTCGCAGAAACCAAGTGCATATGGCCACAGAAGAACTAATATCTTGAACTCCAAGATTGAAAGAAAATTTACATAATGAGAATGATGTAATTATTCTTCACTTGTAGATAAGCACCCTGCTGTGGGATATATACAGTTTCTTAAACTATAGAAGCTCACACAATGGCTTTTGAATAAATGTGTCATTTATACTTGAGAAACTCAAGCTGCACTCCTTATGCAAAACTCTCTGAAATTTATGTTTCCATTTTATCAAATAAAAAGTAAAAAAAAATGTTTGTCAGACAGAAATCAAGGTGCGACATTTTATATTAATTCCCAGAATTGCATAACATTTCATGACCTTATATTTGGCTGAAAGAAGTATAATTGAAGGGAATTAATTTGGTGCATGTCAGCTAATTATGTTCTGTTCAATTCATTTTTACAAATTCCCATTTCTATGCTAACTTCATTTATCTGTATTTTATAGTCTTCCTTATGTTTTTTTTCTTTCTGAAGTAAATTAAATTATGTTGATGTAATCATCTTTTACTATATGGTTAATATCAAAACCACTTACCTTTTCCCTTTATAAACATGCACATGTACCGTACATCAATGTAGGAATCATAAACCAAAGCTAAAGCATATGTAATTGGGTACGGATAATCTTGGGGTTAAACAATCCCTTGCAAAGTCAGGACCCAAACACATGCCTTTCCACTCTCTCCTTGTGGGGTTGAGGTAGTAATGTTTGAATTAAAAAGACTACCCCCTTGGCATACACTGATAAACTGTGACCCGTCATCTGAGCCAAAGTTCCTGCTATATTTCAACAAAGACAGAAAAAAGACTAGGGGGCAAAGACTAAGCAGCTTGGGATCATTTCTACTTTTAAGAGTAACTACTGTTTCTTTCACTTTTTTATGGTTTTTTTTTTTTAACTTGCTGTGCCCAGTATCAGGTGACACTTAAGCTGTGGATGATAGAAGAAAGAGGCTATAGTTAGACATACTGTACAAATAACCTATATTTTACGGTACAAATTAACAGAATATGTACTGAATGATGACTTTTTCCTCTGTGAAAATGCTGAAAAAAAGATTTCTGACCAAAAATAAAATTGTTTACGTTGAAGATTATATGAAAAAAACTGATGTGTTACATTGTACATGTTGTTTACCTTGACCAATTTGTCTAAGATCCTTCTAAAATATATATTGCAAATGGGCCTGCCAACTAGTAGACACAAGGAAACAACATAGAAAGTAGACGTCATTTTTCAGTTTGTTTTTGATGTGGGATTCTGGCCTTGTTTATGGAGATTCATACAAATTGACAAAATCACCATCAATAATGAATATGAAAAAAGCAGAAGACTCAGCCAGGATAATGGTCAAAAAACAGTTCTTTTTATTGATAGAAACACCGACCGGGTTCGGCATAGACAAACACCTTCATCAATGTTTCCATTAATAAAGAGGAGAACTGTTTTTTGACCATTATCCTGGCTGAGTCTTCTGCTTTTTTTCATATTCATTATTGATGGCGATACACTTGTATTCAGAGAGTTTTGGCAATCATTTTTATACGTGTGAATTAATTTCATGGAAAATACGTTAGTGAGTAAACCGATCATATGAAATCATATATTTGAGCTGAGTATTTCACAAAGGTTTTCTCTACATCTATAGGATTTGCCATTTGAACCCATTTGGAACTTTGATAAAGTATAGACATAGACTCCATTTGTGATTTATTACCCAGCAGCGTATCAGGCTTGTTTCCTTCGAAATCATAGCTCTATTTGAGACACAGAGTTTTCTGCGATCTCTAGTGCCATTAGAGAAACAACTAATTTCAGGTATGTCTCGGGTCTCAGCTTTAATAAAGTTCAATGTGGTGATCTTTTACCACTCGTGTGAGAATCCTCAATGTAAAGGTTAAGATATTGCTAGGGAATTAAGATGGAGGAAAATTTTTAATAAGAGATTAACCCCTTAATGACAAAGCCCGTACATGTACAGGCTTGCAGTGCAATCTGATAACGACAAAGCCCGTACATGTACAGGCTGCTGTTAAACAGTGAGGCTGACCGTGGATCCGGGGAGGAAAGCCCTCTGCACCGACCGCGGCAGCGGCATGCTAAAACATCTGATCGTTTCCTAAGCATAAACAGTATTGCTTACGTGCATCGATATCGAGGCATGTAGTAACACAACCCCCCCTACCCCGATAGCCTTTTGATTGCTCCGAAGAGCAACCACAAGAACCATCATGTAAATGACGTTGCCGCCATTCACAAGATGGCGTCAACAATAGGGTCTATCCAGGTACTGCATTCAACCATGCAAGGTCAATGGAGCCCAACTCACTAATCAGTGTGATTAATAAAAAAAAAACAACAAGTAAAAAAATATGGTAACATGTAAAAATAATTCCCCACTGTCACCAAAAAAAGTGCATATATAAGTTTTTTATGAGCAAGTCCTACAATTCGCGCTATATCCTCACAAAAATTCCCGCATAGAAAGAGTTAAAATATTGGCATTGAAAATGCCCATAGGGTCCCTAGTTTTAAAAAATGTATGATTTGATGGGATAAATTCAATTGGCCAGCTTCAAAGATGTCCCAAATATGGGACGTGGGCACAGACTGACCAGATGTCTAAAAGGCAAAAAATACCCACCTCACAAAGGTGGCCTTTTACCTCCCAAATAACCCAACAAACCCATGCATGTGGGGTATCACTGTGCTCAGGAGATGTTGCTGAACACATATTGTGGTGTTGTTTGACACGAACATATAGCAGGTGCAGTAAATTCATACCTGAAGTAAAATATGTGTGTGAAAAAATACAAAAGAAATTTACTACCATTAAGTTTGACAAAGGCTGGTGGTAAAATTAGTGCATGGGTTAAAAAAAGGGCTAAAATACCAGCATTTGAAATACGTTGGGGTGTCTAGTTTTCAACAATATTTGGTTTGATGGGGTAAATTGTATTGGCAGGCTAGAAAGATACCCGAAATAGGACAGAACTTTTTGACTAGTCAAAATTTCAATTTGAAAAATGCACACCTCTCAAAAAGGGGCTTTTAGTCCCCAAACAACCTAACAATCCCATGCATGTGGGGTATCACTGCGCTCAGGAGATGTTGCGGAACACATATTGGGGTGTTTGGCAGTGACATACCAGGTGGGTTAAATTTATACCTGGAGTACGTGGGTGAAAAAAAATACAATTTTGGTTTTTTTTTACTACCATGAAGTTTGACAAAGGCTGATGGTAGAACTAATGCATGGAAATGGTTAAAATACCAGCATTTGAAATACCTTGGGGTGTCTACTTTTTAAATATATATGGGGTAAATTGCATTGGCCGGCTTCAAAGATACCCGAAATGGCACATGGGGCAGAATGACCAGCTTTGAGGAAAAAATTGTTTTGAAATAGCAAAACGCTACTGGTACTTATTGCCCCATAATGTGCAGAAAAAAGCAAAAAAACATAAAAACATTGGGTATTTCTAAACTCAGGACAAACAGTAGAATCTATTTAGCAGGTTTTTTCATTAGTTTTTGCAGATAAGTAAAAGATTTGTTAGCAAAAATCACCATATTTTATCATATTTTATCATGTTTTATAGTAAATTAGATGATATGATATCTAAAGAAAGCCCTTTTTGTCCTGAAAAATACAATATATAATATGTGTGGTTGCACAAAATGAGAAAGAAGAAAATTACAGCTAAACAGCAACACTGAAAAATGCCCCAAAATGTACTACCAGTAAGAAACAGTCTTGTCATTAAGGGGTTAAATAAAAGGTTTATGGGATTCATTAGCTGATATGATGTCATTAAGATGCTACACACCCTTAAAATAATAAGAATCCCTAATGATTAAATAGGACCATCATGTGACCATTCTATCCCACCATTGATCTAGCTAACAGCTTCCTCTAAGCTATTCATTAACCAATATTGAAATATAATTTGTGAGAAATAGAAAAGAAAATATATTAATCAGGGGCGTACCTAGAGTATTTGGCACCTGGGGCGGATCCTGTATGTGGCACCCCCCCACACACACACACTTTAAAACTGCATAGCTGCTATTGTTATATACTGGCACAGACATTGAAGGTGGTACAGCAT
>VKOC01048383.1:0-10511 GCA_009364415.1 Spea multiplicata | reverse complement strand
TAGTCAGCCAGAAGGTGGGTCAGATCCAAAGCGGGTAGTCAGACGATCCGGGTCATACACGTAGAGGAACAAACACAGCCAAATCGTAGAGCAGAGGGTAGTCAGGACAAGCCAAAGGGTCAGATAACTCATAGAACGCACAAGAACTGTAACCAGCAAAAGACCACACCAGGGTACCGGTAACAGGGCTTCCAGATTTTTAAATTTGGCGCCGGTAGCCACCACGCCCCCAACGCTGACGTCACACGCGCCCCCTACCTGCCAAAACGCGGCAGCTGCAACTAAACCTAGCTGCAGTAACGCGCGTGTCCAGCAGGGGGAGCACAACCGCAATGCCGAGCACCCGGTCGACGCTTCCTCCTGACCTCGCCACGAGGTAAGTGTAGCGGCGAGCTGGGAGCCGGACAGATGGACGCAGGACGACGGGGGACAGCGGATCCACGGGAGCGGGTGACACACACACTGAGTTGATCAGGGCCAGATGAAGAGCATCATGGGCCTGGTGCTGAGGATTTTGGTGGCCATTTTATGGAAATAAATAAAATAGACAAAATCTTAACTCATCAGCATTGATGTATACTGGATAAAGATGACAACAGCAATCGGCAGATAATATGAGATAGAACCTTATGTGATGGGTTTGGGAGTAAGCAGTACACTAAAAAAGTCACCATACAAGGGACACCCAAAGCCACAATTTACTGCACAATCCTTTTCAATAAAATATGCAGATTGGAATAGAGTAAATAACACCAAGAAAGTTTTGTCCTCTGAAGTGACTACAAATTCAGGAGGGCGTTTTATCTCTAGATAAGTAAAAATTAAACAATTCTATTTATTCCTACAGTATGTAAAGTGCCAGAAAACACACACAACAGGACAGGCTGTGCCACACCGACATACCTAACACACACCAGGACAGGCTCTGCCACACCAATACCCAGACACACACACCAGGACAGGCTCTGCCACACTGACACCCAGACACACACTAGGACAGGCTCGATATTGTTTTTAACTCTAAGCTCCTCTATGTAGCTGTTCCCTTCTGGGGATGCAGCAACAGCAAAACACATGATGGCTCTTATCAACAGCACTGCTGAAACATGACACAAAGGGTAAATAAATTGAACATGGTTGTAATAATAAGGTTTGCTGATCATTTGGAATATGACAATTACTCTTCAATGACGTGGCTGAAACATGACACAAAAGGTAAATAAATTGAACATGGCTATAATAATAAGGTTTGCTGATCATTTGGAATATGACAATTACTCTTCAATGACGTTACAAGGGTAGTGAATGTAAACAAAATGTTGAGTCTATTCCTTCTCTGTTTCTTCCCATACCTCTTCCAACAACAACGTGCACACGTGTCTAACCTCCTACCGAAACAATGTATAAATGGCAATGAAGAGCTAAGGAAGACAAAAAGCCAAGGTTGTTAAAATCCTAAATATAGGATTATAGGGGTTGAGAACAATTTTACACTAGATTATTAAGTTTGTGCATAGGAAGTACATATACATTAGGCATTTTTTTAACAACTGCACCAGCCTGAATTGCTGCGGATCAGAAATAATTTTCTAGTAAAACGGTGGTAGTCCCTAAATGAGTTATGGGCAGATGAACAAATGTTTAATGCAGCATAATATAACATGCCTCTGATTTAAGGAAATGGAGCCAATGGATTTGGATTTCATTTCCTTGTTGCTTAGCAAGAACATGAAGAGCTTATGATAGCTGAAGCAGAAATAAATAATATGTTATCCTTATTTTTAGTATCACTATTTTGTATACATTGCAGGATACATATGGTAAGTAATTGGTTGTATTATGATTTGGCAGAGGGCAAAATGATGTATGGGAGATTATGCAGCATTCCACCTTTTGAGTTTTTGTAAAATGTCACCTGTCTGGATACCTCTAAAACATGATAAGGTTTTACACTTGTAGCACCCTCTGCGTTACAAGCATATTTCTTTGTATTGCATTGCATGGATTTATTTCTCTATTTAACACAGCAACATACATCATCCTCAGCCACTCAGGTAATGTATGAACTATTACTAGGACTGTGGGCAGTGGCGGGCAGCAGAGGGGTGGCCTAGACAACTCCTGAGCTGAGAAGGGGAGAGAGAAAAAGGAGGACCATGCTGCATGACTAAAGCTGCCTAAAGCCTGAGGTTGCATGAGGCCTACCTGGAAGCATTGGTCCTACCAAGAGCAGACCTGGGGGTATACTAAAATAACATCAGTGGGGTTTCCAAGGAGCTGTGGAGTTTAAGTAGCTAACCAGGTGTAGATGGAGGAAGTACACAGAGAGTAAGAGGCTTCCCTTCCTGAGTGACTGATCACCATAATGCTAAGGTAGAAATCTCTCTCCCTGTTCTACAGACAGGGCATTCAGCACACTAAATAAACTTTTAATCCTTTGGATAAAGTCCTATGGACCCCCACTAAGTGTACCAACATACTCCTGCTGCTAGAGTGAAGACTGAGGGAGGTGGTGGGTTGTTTTGAGAGGGATTTGGGATGCTGGGTAGTCAGATCCAGGCATCAAAAGTCCTGTAGCATTCTTACATTTTGTTTCGGATTTTGATATATATTACTACTTACTGGCACTGCTGTGTACAGTACTTATTTAGATCTGGGTCCTACTGGAAGACATATCTATACTTTAGCTATACAGATATGTGAAAGCATTGGCACATGTATGCCGATCTCCCCTTAGCAGAGTCTCAAGATTTCACTGTAGGACGTCAAGAGGGCCGGCAAAGTGCCAGGAAGACCCGGCAAAACCCTCTGAAAGGTAGGTGACGTAAGGAACTCTCTCCACGGCAGCCATTTCAGGCCGTTCTTATACCCTAAACCCCTAGAGGACAACGCCAAATCCTCCATTTGGCAGAGGAAATTAACACGTTTCAACCAGGCAGAAAGCGGAGGAGTGACAGGTTGCTTCCAAAACCTGGGGATGGTGGCCCTGCCAGCATTAAGGAGCTGTATAGTCAGGGAGCGTTTGTAGGACCCCAGGCTTGCCTGCGTGTGATGGAGGATAACACCCTCAGGGGTGAGGTGAAAATCAGGATCGGCAATCTCCCGAATCACCGCCTCAACAGCTAACCAGAGAGGCCTTACCAGGGGGCAGTCCCACCAAATGTGAAGATAGGAGCCAACACCAGAACCACACCTCCAACAGTGTGGTGGGACGTGGGGCATAAAATGATGGAGTTCTGCTGGCACCTGATACCACCTAGTCAGCTATTTGTAGGATGATTCCTGGAGTTTGGAGGAGATAGCTCCCTTTTGGGCGAGAAGGATAGCCTTATCCCAGTCAGCATCGTCCAGGGAGAGACCTAGGTCCCTTTTCCACAGGCCTAAGAAGTAAGGTTTAGTCTGGGAGCGTTGTGTCAAATACAAATTATACATGGTGGATAAAAGGTGGGTGTGACGACCCTTATCAGCACAGATAATCTCGAAAGGGGTATGGGGAGTCGCAGGGTCATAGACAGGGGAAAATGCTTAATTTGGTGGTGTAAAAATTGTAGGTGAAAGGGTACCGGGGTGCACTAGGTTGAGATCCTGCAGGAACCGAGGGACATCTGAGGCTTGACGTATCACGAAAGTGTCTCCGTCTCGTCGGGCGATTAGGGGAAAGGGGAACCCCCATTGATAGGGAATAGAGGCCTCTCTGAGAGCCGTGGTGAGGGGTTTCAGAAGATGGAGATGGGGTTACCATCCCAGGTGAGACTCACCCGCTGTCGGCAGGCCTTCAGAATGTTCTCCTTCAGGGGGTAGTCCTGTAGGCGGCAGATGATGTCCCTCGGTGGACCGTTAGCGTCACCCCTGGATTTTAGTGCCCGATATGCTCTATCAAAGAGGATTTGTGTATCGGCAGGCCTCTGCAGAGCGTCCTTGAAGATTGTTTGAAGTGTGAGGGTGATGTCGGATTGCAGAACCGATTCTGGCACTCCCCGCACGCGTAAATTATTTCTTCGACCACGGTTATCTAGGTCTTCGATCTTGCGGGCGAGTAGCCGGAGCATAGTAGTCTGTTCGGATACCTGGGTGGAAAGAGTGTCGACAGGAGAGACGATCTGTACGTTATCGTGCTCAACAGCAGCCACGTGGTCGCCCAACTGTTGCACATCTGTTTTGATTTCGGCCAGAGTGTCGCGAATACCCTGCGTAGCCTTCTCAATCAGAGGAATCATTTCCGATTTCGTAGGGAGACGTCGCAGAGCATCCTGCAGAGCGAGTTGGTCATGGAGTGGCAGGTCAGGACAGGAGTCGTGTGAACTGGCGGGAGACGGCGCCATCTTAGGGAAGGAGTCCCGAGAGTCTTGGTCCTGAGCAGCATGAAAAAACGCACGGACAGAGGTAGTAGCCTGCTTGTCTCTGCTCCCCTGTGGTTTCGGGGTCCCGAGGAAACTTGTTGTGCTTTCCCATGGTGGTGTAAATCATGGTTAGCGCATAAATTACGGAGAGGGTCCTGCAGAGCTCTAGGCTTAAGCGGCCATCTTGTTTGGCTGTTAAGTAATTCTTTTAAAGTTATTTTTTCTTAGTTACTTAGATGAAAGAGGTCCATTCATACATTTACTGGAATAATGGTGTCAATTAATGAGTTTACCCTTAGTTTTCTTCCTAAGAGTAAATGAAAAAGCAAATGAGGCATGTTTGTTAGGAGAGTCGAGAGGGAGAAAATGAACATTATAAAATAAAATACCAGGTTTTATATATATGCACAAATGTTTGATTAAGGTTATTGCTGGGGGACCTCACAGTGCTTAACAGCTTAACAGACCTGTTTTGATCAACACAGCAAGTCTTTCCTTTGGGAGTCATGGCATATCATCTGTGCCACCCTGCTGCTAAGATAAAGGCTGGCATGTTGCAGGCAGTCAAAGATTTGCAAAACAGCATGAGTTTTAACTCTTACTTATAAATAGTTATGCAATTTAAAACGATTATATCATAAATTAGCTGAAGTCTTCCAGCAAGAGGAACAGATATTGTTATCTGCAGAGTACTCCGCAGTGTGATGAAGGGTTTATTTTCATTTTAGCCTTCTTATCAAGATCAATTTTCATAATAAGCCTCACAGTATTTTTCATGGTGTCACATGGAAAGAGTAACACATCTGTTATCTTTCACAAACATATTGAAGTTTAAATCCAAGAAATTGCTTGACACATACACAAAGCTAGGACACGGATTAATATCTTTAGCATTTGAAGAAATATCACAGTGTTTGGCCTGAATGACCATAGCAGAAATTTATGCTGAAAACAAAAATTCTGTGTTTGGGGAGTAGGTGATAAAATGTGTTGATAGTAAAGTAACAATAGTGAAATCTACTATTGACAAACTATAACTATTATATTTGGAGAATGGCTTTTATAAGAGAGCATCTTCTTCCAAATACCATTGGAGCTTATCAGGTTCGCTCTCAGAGTTGTCAAACGGAGAGAACAGCAAAAACAAGTTTACAGGATGATATCTAACATGCTGACCAGTACAATATGAAACCATTTGTGGTATTAAAATAGCCAGGAGAACAGTATAGTTAAAATTATCACTTTAACTATACTTTTCTCCTGTTTTCTCAACGGCTAACACAGTACCAACCCTTTTTATCATCTTAAGAGTTTGCAAAGAAACAAATCAAATACATCCCCTTAACAACAATTGATGTGCCTGGCACGTCATTGGGTTAATTAAGCAGATGTAGAAAGCAATCAACGATTGCTCACCTTATGTTGCAGCAATGTCATTGTGGGATTCAGCAACACCAAAAGAAATGTATGGGCCCTGTACGACTGCTCCTAGGAGTGATTATATTCATAATATTGTTGCTGAAGTGCCTTGATAAGGAGGCATTCAGCAACACACAAAAAGTCAGGGGCTCTGTTTGATCACTCCTAGGATATAATAAGTCGGCGGCCTCTTTTTAAAATAAAAATATCACTAGAAGGCCTATCCAGACCCTCCTGAGGACTCTGAGCTATGCAGCCAACCATGCAGATCAATGGAGCCCGGTTCACTAATCATTATGTGATCAGTTAAAATAAAATAAAAAAATATAAAAAGATTGCGTATCATCCCAAAATTCCATGCATGTAAACTAATACCAACATTTGAAATACCATGGGGTGTCTAGTTTTCAGATAATTTATATTTGATGGGGTAAATTGAAGTGGCTGGTTTCAAAGATGCCCCAAATAGATATCAAAATAAAAACAAAAATGTGCTCCTGCCAAATGTGACCTTTTAACCCCCAAACAACCAACCATTGGCTAAATGGAATTGGCCGTGTTCAAAGATGTCCCAATTAGGGCATGGGCACAGGATGACCAAATGTTGAAGTTCAACATTGAAAGAGGCATGCATCTGAAACGTGGCCCTTGGTCCCCAAACAACCAGGCAAACCTATGCATGTACTGTACTCAGATGTTGCTTAACACATATTAGGGTGTTGTTTGGCAGTGACATATACCTGGAGCTATACATATATACCTAAAATAGAATGTGTGTGTAAAAACATAAAAAATACTACTGCAAACTTTGGCAAAGGCTGGTGGTAAAATGTGTGCATGAAAATAGTTAAAATACCAGCATTTTAAATACTCAGGGTTGTCTAGTTTTCACAAAAAAACTGAATTGACCAGCTTCAAAGATTTCACAAGAATTACATATGGGGCAAGATGACCAAATGTCAAATTTCCGAATTGAAAAATGCACACCTCCCAAATGTGGCCTTTTAGCCCCCAAACAACACGACAACCCCATGCATTTGTAGTTGCTGAATACATATTGGGGTGTTGTTTGGCTGTGCTGATCATAGAATAAGTGCATGGAAAGAGTTAAAATGCTAGCATTTGGAATACCATGTGGTGTCTTGTTTTCAAACATATATGGTTTGATTGGGGCAAATTGAACTGACAGACTTCAAAGATGACCTAAATAGGACATGAGGACAGAATTACCAAATCCCAAGATTCCAAGTAGAAAAACTGAATTGCTCAATGTCATCGGCTGAGCCATGACGTGGGAGTATGTGTGTACAAAGGGTTGAATGCCAACCAGACTTCCGGTACGTTTGTCACTTTCCCCGCAGGGCACCAAGCAACCACCACCAACCCCAGTGACCCCCAAAACTCCCAGTGTAAAACATGCTGCCACCACCAAGAACTTTAAATCCGGGCACCTTAGGTCACCCAAAAAACTATAGGACTGTGATATACACACAATCCTCTAATCTATCAATATAGTTGACCCCTTAGTAACGTGATTATATACCATATTTGCTCAATTATAAGATGACCCTGATTATAAGATGACCCCCCAAAACAATTTGAATATTAATTTAGGAAAAAACAAAGAAAAAGCCTGAATATAAGACTACCCTACAAGAAAAAAGTTTTACTAGTAAATATTGATTCATATGTAACTATTTTTTCAATTTAAAAAAAATCTGCCCCTCTCTGCCCCAGTTTTGCACATCTGCCCCCCAGATATGCCTTATACCCTCTTATATGCCCTCTAATATGTGCACATCCCGCAAACGTTCACCAGCTGCGGGGTGCACACAGACAACCTCCGCTCCTGCCAGCACTTCCGCCGGGGCGTCTATCGTGGAGCACCGGAAGGTCATGGGATGCCGGGCGCTCCGTCATAGCAGCCCCCAGAGGAAGTCTCGGCAGCACCAGCTGCCATCAGAGAGGACCCCTGCAGCGCTGTGGGGGATCTGGATCTTAGTCTTGTAATCAGTCAACTATTGTTGTTTTTCAGAGCATTTGCTTTGAAAAAACCTTGTCTTTTAATCGAGCACATACGGTATATATGGCTATCTCTAGGCTGAATTTGATTAGAGAATTAAGAACAGAACTGATTAAACATATTTAATCCGAGCATAAAATAGGTCTCAGTGCTGTTACACAAAAATGCAAGAGACATAGACATTAATGCAAGTACATAAACAGTGTAAAATAAAAGGGATAAGACAAAGTATAATACCAGAATTTCTTGAAGCCTTGGTGTTGTCTTTTTGATGGTAAAACAGGCTCTCTTTCATTACCAGTTATCCACATTTTTATCCTCCAAGACCACCCTTTTTCTGTCACCAGAGCAAATGGATGGGATTATGGGGTTCAGCAGACTGACATGCTGAAGGCAGGTCATATCTGTTCAACTTTTGTTGGATACAGGATGAAATAAAAACAGGCAGACCAGATGGGTGTAATGATTCTTATCCATGGTAAAATTCTATCTTTGTGAAAAAGTGATGAAAACCAGTCTGAGAACGTATGTTCAGAGGCGTGAAGAAAAAATAAAAAGTAAATAAAGGGGGATACTACCCTTCTTAAGCCGGTTACACAGCTGCGACCTTGTAACACACCCTCCAAGTGTGGAAATATCACGAAAAACAGTCCGACTTGGTGCGCTCGTGTCAACCGAAAAAATAAATGAAACAATACAAAATAATAGTGTAGATGTAAAAGAAAAAATATTGGAAAAAATATATTGTATGCACTCACAAGTATACGTGGTGCTTCAAAGCCTTATAGGTTCCTTGGTCCGTTGGTGTATATAGAAGGATCAAGAAAACAGAAAAAACATAGGGTGATATTGTAGATAAAGAAACACCGCAAGGTGGTGGATGCACTTACTCGTATCTTGAGGGTGTTCAGCGGCAAAAAACAGTAATTGCTCCTCTGTGTTTGTCCGTGGATATTGTGTTGTTCTTGATGAGTTTACTTAAAAATAAACTTCCAACCCGGTGGTTGATCTAAAAATAAATTTATTGAAGGGCTCTGCCCTAAAGATCTGCTATGGACTATGGGTACCTGGTCTATAATAAATAAATAAATATTTTTTCAATAAATAAATAAATATATAAAACCGACCCCGTGGTCCAAATGCAGTAATAAAACAATGTCTGGATAAAAACTAAGAATAAAGCAAAAGTCCTGTGTCTCTACGCGTTTCGCCTGCTTGGCTTCATCAGGAGTAGTATTGCTGTTTTTCTCGTGGGTCCTTTTATTCATAGCCGGCGCCATCTTTGAATGCCTCCTCCTCCAGTGGTGATCCCGCCTCCTTGCGTCATGACGTCAGTCAGGATCCCCTTCGTGTTAATACTTTACTGCTGGAATCCGGAAGTACCTGTTACGCCTCTGTTGTTTTTTTCTTAGTGCGGTATCGATCATTTAATTTTCTCGTTCGTTCCGACGGGAGGGGAGAAGTAAAAGGAATTAAAACATGCTTGTATATCGTCAAACGAAAATTTTGTGTGTGTCTTATTATAGTCTATATACGTTTTTGTCGATGTCTTCCAATTTTAGCGGGGGCAGTGGAAAGGAATTGTGATATACTTATGTGTATCACTGAGACGTGTAACGTAACAGTGTATAAGGATTAACAGATGTATTTGTGTTTGAAAGAGAAGAAAGAAAGAGGTGAAAGAATGTATGTAATATTTAAAACAGAAACGAACTATAGAGGGAGTACAAAAATGATCCTAAATGGGGGAAGTCTTATTTGGATCATGGACAGAAACTATAAAGTAATGTGATGTGTAACCTAAGTGGGGAACAACATGAGGAGTATAAAGGTGATCCTATTGGAGAAAAATATAGGGATATTTTGTATATTGTATATGAGGGGCCTTATGAGGGTTAGTATCCTTAGGGACCCAGTAAGCAGTAATGTGTATGAATTACCTGTGTGGTATATTATGTGGTTGATATTGCCAAGGATAAGTACTCTTGGGGAACTTAAGAGAGGTAAGATGTGTGTTATATGTATTCAAAATGATCCCTTGGGGGTCAAAAAATTTTTTGAAGCTAGGAGAAGGTAAGTGTTGTTTGTAGATTCTTTTGGTATTGCTTATGTAATATTATTGGAATTACATCATTTGGGGTCTGTTTGTCATACTGATAAAAAATTAAAAAATTAATTAAAAAAGATGAAAAGAATAATAAAAATTCAAACGAACGCCAATATATCCAATTCAGTGTTTAGACCTCCTTTTTTGTAAGTTCTCAGCTTGAATATCCATTCTGTCTCACGTTTCGACAGATTTTCAACTGAATTCCCACCTCTCCAATTTGGGGGGACTAAATCTATACCTACTATCTTAAAAGTGTCTAATTTGAATTGAGGACAAGTGTTGCAATGTCTGGGGATACTGTGTTTAATACTTTTATTTCTTATGTTGCCTATGTGTTCCAATATTCTTTCTTTTAGGGGCCTAATCATTCTTCCTATGTACTGTAGACCGCAACCACACTCTAGCAAGTATACCACGTTCTTGGAGGTGCAGTTAATAAAATGTTTAATGTTGTATGTGTGGCCTGTTTTTGTGCCAATGAATGTGTCTGTTTTTTTAGGTAAATGGGTGCACATCTTGCATCGTCCACATGTAAAGAAACCTGTAGGTTTACTACCGAGGAAACTCTGTGTTGGGTGAATGGGGCCTTTGGTTGGAAGGATACTGGGTGCAAGAATTT
>VKOC01048382.1:0-13825 GCA_009364415.1 Spea multiplicata | reverse complement strand
ATGGCAACTGGTGAATTCTATGTAACCGTTTCTATCTGTCGGTTTGGTGTAATTTTTGGAGCAGATGGTGTTGTTGTCAAGAAAAAGTTCTACATCCAAAAATTCAATGTTCTCTTCCTGAATGTTTGAAGTGAATTTCAGATTATATGGATTATTGTTTGTGTATTGTATGAATGTAAGTAATTCTTCTTTTGTCCCCTTCCATATGATGAGAATATCATCAATATATCTCTTCCACAGCACCAGGTTTGCACCATGGGGGTTGTTGTTCCATATATACTCTCTTTCCCATTCTGCTACAAAGATGTTAGCATAGCTTGGTGCAAACCTGGTGCCCATTGCTGTGCCACAAAGTTGAAGATAGAATTCTTTTTCAAACCAAAAATAGTTATGTTTTAAGATAAAATCTATACAGTTTAGAATGAATGTTTTTTGTGTTGAATCCATATTGGTATCTCTAGTAAGGGTTCTATCTACAGCTTGAATACCCTGTTCGTGATTGATCACGGTGTATAGGGACGATACGTCCATAGTTGCCCAAAGCCAACCCTGGTTCCATTTGATCTCTTTTAAGATATTAAGTAGATGGGACGTGTCCTTTAGATATGCCGGAATTTTAATAACATAATTTTGTAGGAAATGATCGACATATTCAGACGTGTTACACGTCAAAGAATCTATTCCACTTATAATGGGCCTGCCAGGGGGATTCTCCAAATTTTTGTGGATTTTAGGAAGGAAATAAAAAATAGGAATTTTAGGGTGTTCTTGTTTCAAATAATTATATTCCTTATTGGTTAGGATCCCTTCATCTAGTCCTATTTTTAGTTTGTTATGTAAGGTTTTACCAAATTCCTTTGTGGGATCTTTATTTAGTTTTTTGTATGTAACAGTGTCTCCTAATATCCTATTGGCTTCTTGGATGTAGTATGTGCGATTCATAATGACTGTGGCCCCTCCCTTGTCTGCTTGTTTTATGACCAAATTATGTTGTTCCTTTAATGTTCGTAGTGCTTGCTGTTCTTTTTTGTTGAGGTTGAACGATTTCGGTTTAGTTTTTAACTTTTCCATGTCCTTAAGGACCAAATCTGTGAAAACCTCAAGGTGTTCACTTCTTTCGTGGTGTGGATAGAATTTGGACTTAGGTTTAAGGTGTGTATGTGTATAACGCTCTTCCTTGTGGTCCTTTTTAGTATCCTCCATAATTTTATTGCAAAAAAACCTTTTAACTGTTAATTTTCTTAGGAGAAACTGCTCAAAGAACGAGGATTTTGAATTAAAGGCCACAGAAATCAAAGATAAATTTTTGAAAAAGAACTACCCTATCGAGAGGTTACAGAGCAGCCTTCGTCAGGTAGAGGGAATTGATAGAGAATCCCTATTAACAAAAAAAGAAAGAAAATCAAAAGACCAGGCAGAAAGAGATTTCTCTTTTTCTTTTTTAACCAAATACAATACACAGGCCCACAGTATTAAACACATTTTAGAAAAACATTGGCACATCCTTAAAAACGATGAGGTCCTTGGTACCATACTCCCGGGTAAACCACAGGTTATTTTTAAAAAAGCAAAATCACTTAAGCAAATTCTTGCACCCAGTATCCTTCCAACCAAAGGCCCCATTCACCCAACACAGAGTTTCCTCGGTAGTAAACCTACAGGTTTCTTTACATGTGGACGATGCAAGATGTGCACCCATTTACCTAAAAAAACAGACACATTCATTGGCACAAAAACAGGCCACACATACAACATTAAACATTTTATTAACTGCACCTCCAAGAACGTGGTATACTTGCTAGAGTGTGGTTGCGGTCTACAGTACATAGGAAGAACGATTAGGCCCCTAAAAGAAAGAATATTGGAACACATAGGCAACATAAGAAATAAAAGTATTAAACACAGTATCCCCAGACATTGCAACACTTGTCCTCAATTCAAATTAGACACTTTTAAGATAGTAGGTATAGATTTAGTCCCCCCAAATTGGAGAGGTGGGAATTCAGTTGAAAATCTGTCGAAACGTGAGACAGAATGGATATTCAAGCTGAGAACTTACAAAAAAGGAGGTCTAAACACTGAATTGGATATATTGGCGTTCGTTTGAATTTTTATTATTCTTTTCATCTTTTTTAATTAATTTTTTAATTTTTTATCAGTATGACAAACAGACCCCAAATGATGTAATTCCAATAATATTACATAAGCAATACCAAAAGAATCTACAAACAACACTTACCTTCTCCTAGCTTCAAAAAAATTTTTTGACCCCCAAGGGATCATTTTGAATACATATAACACACATCTTACCTCTCTTAAGTTCCCCAAGAGTACTTATCCTTGGCAATATCAACCACATAATATACCACACAGGTAATTCATACACATTACTGCTTACTGGGTCCCTAAGGATACTAACCCTCATAAGGCCCCTCATATACAATATACAAAATATCCCTATATTTTTCTCCAATAGGATCACCTTTATACTCCTCATGTTGTTCCCCACTTAGGTTACACATCACATTACTTTATAGTTTCTGTCCATGATCCAAATAAGACTTCCCCCATTTAGGATCATTTTTGTACTCCCTCTATAGTTCGTTTCTGTTTTAAATATTACATACATTCTTTCACCTCTTTCTTTCTTCTCTTTCAAACACAAATACATCTGTTAATCCTTATACACTGTTACGTTACACGTCTCAGTGATACACATAAGTATATCACAATTCCTTTCCACTGCCCCCGCTAAAATTGGAAGACATCGACAAAAACGTATATAGACTATAATAAGACACACACAAAATTTTCGTTTGACGATATACAAGCATGTTTTAATTCCTTTTACTTCTCCCCTCCCGTCGGAACGAACGAGAAAATTAAATGATCGATACCGCACTAAGAAAAAAACAACAGAGGCGTAACAGGTACTTCCGGATTCCAGCAGTAAAGTATTAACACGAAGGGGATCCTGACTGACGTCATGACGCAAGGAGGCGGGATCACCACTGGAGGAGGAGGCATTCAAAGATGGCGCCGGCTATGAATAAAAGGACCCACGAGAAAAACAGCAATACTACTCCTGATGAAGCCAAGCAGGCGAAACGCGTAGAGACACAGGACTTTTGCTTTATTCTTAGTTTTCATCCAGACATTGTTTTATTACTGCATTTGGACCACGGGGTCGGTTTTATATATTTATTTATTTATTGAAAAAATATTTATTTATTTATTATAGACCAGGTACCCATAGTCCATAGCAGATCTTTAGGGCAGAGCCCTTCAATAAATTTATTTTTAGATCAACCACCGGGTTGGAAGTTTATTTTTAAGTAAACTCATCAAGAACAACACAATATCCACGGACAAACACAGAGGAGCAATTACTGTTTTTTGACGCTGAACACCCTCAAGATACGAGTAAGTGCATCCACCACCTTGCGGTGTTTCTTTATCTACAATATCACCCTATGTTTTTTCTGTTTTCTTGATCCTTCTATATACACCAACGGACCAAGGAACCTATAAGGCTTTGAAGCACCACGTATACTTGTGAGTGCATACAATATATTTTTTCCAATATTTTTTCTTTTACATCTACACTATTATTTTGTATTGTTTCATTTATTTTTTCGGTTGACACGAGCGCACCAAGTCGGACTGTTTTTCGTGATATTTCCACACTTGGAGGGTGTGTTACAAGGTCGCAGCTGTGTAACCGGCTTAAGAAGGGTAGTATCCCCCTTTATTTACTTTTTATTTTTTCTTCACGCCTCTGAACATACGTTCTCAGACTGGTTTTCATCACTTTTTCACTTTCATTCACATTATTACAGGCTGACCAGATTTTACAAATGAGATCTAGGGTTATTTTCATAAATCAAGTTATAGGTTAAAAGGGACAAAAAGTACATACTAAATTTGGCAGAATGAAAAAGGTATCCATTATAAATAACATATCATCAGAAATATATGTCTTGTCGGAGAGAGAAATGTACTTTCATTTTGAATGCATTCAATATTACTGATGTTATTGTTATGTATAGCATTCAATTAATCAAAGGGCTGATGGGGATTTTTACCATGCCATACCATTGAGTATGGTAAATAGTTTTAAGGGGCATTTAAAGCAAACACATACGCAAAAATCCATTTAGATTTATGGGGATAATTCTCAGGACAAACGGAAACTGAGGTCAAAAGTCCCAAATGGAGCTGTGCATTGAAAACACGGACACCCTGTCCATTATTAGCGTAAAGGATGTATGGCTGGCTATAAAGGGAACATTGACAGGTTTAAATCAGTAAGACACAAGCAATCAGGACATGTCTGTACGAAAAAGCCCAGGATTCACTGAAACACTCAATCGTATATTGTGCTGATCATGTCAAACACAAGGGCTTTAAGATGGCTGGGAAGGAGGCTACCTTAACACTACCTTAACACAGGGAGATCATGTAAAATATAAAGTTTTTGAAAAGTGATTGGGATGAAGCGTTACCTTAACACAGGAGAATATGTCAAACACAAGGGTTTTAAGGTGGGTAGGGCAGGAGGCTTCCTTAACATGGGAGAATATGTCAAACACAAGGGTTTTAAGTGGTGGGCAGGGAGGCTCCTTAACATAGGGAGAATATGTCAAACACAAGGGTTTTAAGGTGGTAGGGCAGGAGGCTCCCTTAACATGGGAGAATATGTCAAACACAAGGGTTTTAAGGTGGTGGGGCAGGAGGCTCCCTTAACATAGGAGAATATGTCAAACACAAGGGTTTTAAGGTGGTAGGGCAGGAGGCTCCCTTAACACAGGAGAATATGTCAAACACAAGGGTTTTAAGGTGGTAGGGCAGGAGGCTACCTTAACACAGGAGAATATGTCAAACACAAGGGTTTTAAGGTGGTTGGGAAGGCTACCTTATCGCAGATGAAATACATTGGGGCCGGCCCTCCACAATTCAAAGATATATCTGAGAAAACAATTTATCTCACCTCAAGTTGTGGTTTAGTGAACCCCAGTATCTTACTTTTCTAGCAATGAGCAACCTTGGTCATTTCATCCCTTCAACTGCCAGGTGAGCAATGCAACACAATGCATTTCGAGCACTCAAAAGGCTTATGAAAGTCGATCACCATTTCATTACAATTTAATGTTAAACCTTTAAAATGCCAGTAAATTTGCACGGCTGCCTATTTGAAATTGTTTATTTTAACAATTGTACGGGAATGCTCATGACCATTGTTCGGTATCCTCGGGCCTTGTATTGCTAAGAAATGCATTCTTTTTTTTTTTTTTTTTTTTTTTAATAATGGTAGCTAAAAACATTTTTGGAATAGGATAGCAACAGTAAAACCTGAAGTGATAAAGATGTTTTCTTTCATTATTGTCTGCAGTAAAACTGTAAACTCATGCAAACATTTAGCAGCCTGTTACCATTAAGGAGATGGAGTAGAGCGGTGTGATACTAAAACAGTGGAATTTCTCTCCCTTTAAGTACATTAGAATGTTAATTATAGACAGATCGATGTTATCTTGCACAAGCTTTAAAAAACCAAATGGGGCTGTTCATTAAATGTGACTATAAAGAAACTACAGCTGTGTCCATACCATCAACAAACACATAATACACCAGTTGGGAGACACCCCGGAGTTTTAGGTAGTGGCTGTTACGATGCCATGCAGTTTCAGTGACCTTGAAAATGAAGTAGCAGATACCATGCACTGGATCACAGCGCAGTCCCAAACGGTTATGAAAGGTATTTATGCCCATATAAAGCATAGATTTTTTTATGAATTGTGAAATGGTAACTAATATGTCTGCATCCCGTCCCCTTCTTGTCTCCAGCCATGGCTCATAATTAAGGCATTTAATATTAAAAGAGTGGATGGTAACAGACATCGTTGTGCCTAGGAGCACTTGAAAGCTAGGTGTCCTACACTACTTTTTTTATTTATTTATATAGCAGAAAATTAAATAGTTAAATATATTAATATGGTTAAATAGGCCAAAAAATGATAGTATTAATAACTGTACAAACCATCTACATGAACAAAATCAAAATGCCCTTTCTTTCTTTTTTTGAAGGAATTAGCAAACATTGGCTATTTGCTCAAGCAGGTTTGGCTTGAATGGTTTGTCCATCACTGGGCTTCCAGAGCTTCTTCTGATCTGGGCTCTGCCCACTCCGGTCATACCTCTCCAGTGTATTTAGGGCTAGCACCACCCTGTGCTCGGCTATCCCCATCTGAGTTCTGCCCCTCCGCTTCAACATGAGGGGGCTCTCCTCTGTACCATCCCTTGGTAGATCACAAGTATGATTTGGCTTATTCTGGTTTTAAGAATGAAATTATTGCCAGCCCTAGAGCTGTCTGATGGTGATTATAAATCAAAGGGTTGCTAGTAAGCAGGAGATGGAAAGCAAATGCAAACATGGAATTTTGATGAATCCTTACATACATTTGTGTTTGGGAAAAAAAAAACACATTTCAATGCTCAACATGCTAACGTATATTTCATAGACATGTTTAAAATGAAATATATATTTCCGTAATATGCTTCTGCAACCATCCTGCTTTATCTCTTGAAAGTAATAAAAAAAAAGATGGTTGCATTCAATAAATTACCTTTGGGGTCAAGAAGGAATTTCCCCCCCAAAGTGGACCAAAAGCAGGAATGATAGGCAGAAGAGTTGATATTGATGGACTTGGGTATTTTGCCAACCTAAATTACTACGTTACCTTGAACCACGGTGTATGATGCCTCTACTGAAGAGAGGTTGGTGATAACCGTGACATCATCATCCCGGTTGGAATTTTCAATGTCAATAGTAATGGATTTTTCCATTTCACGGTGGAGACTGGTAACCACTCCGGTCGGACGTGTTACATTCGTCAAGCGGCCTTCATTGTCGTAGCTAAAATGGAATCAATTAAACAATATTACCTGGAAGAACATCAGTAATAACACAAATGACAAGTTCACTGACTACCTTTTTCTAATTGAAGTGGATAAATTAGCAGTGAAAAGGTCAGCAAAGCATTGAAACCTGTCGTAATGCTGGGTTTCCCTCGTAAAAGATCATCCTGCTATCTACTAAATGAGGCTTGTTTTACTCAAAGGTGAAGGAATATAGAACTTTTTGCTTTTTGCTGTATAATGGATATTTTTAAGTTACTTTAAACTTTGAATATTTGATGGGCTTCAGTGTGCATAAAAGTATAGAGGAAATTGGAAGGAGTAGAAGAGGAAATTATTATATTAAGTTGTTGATGTGATAGACAACAGATATGTAGAGTTTGGCGTATAATAAATACGTTTTTTGGGCAAACTTTAAAATTCCGATTAACTATAAATGAAATGCTAGAGCTAGTGTGACTGAGAGATTGACATGCATACTTCAGGCTAATAGAGATACAGGGTGAGAGATGAGCAGGTGTGAAATGTGAATGATAACTTTATTTTGCTGATATCTGCCTCAGGATAGAATATGTTAAATAGATTTATTAATATAGTAATATATCAGAAACACTCCAAGAAAAAAGTCATCGTTTGGGCTAACACATAAAGATTGTTTTCAGTAAGAAATCAACATTTATTTACAAATAATTAGCATAACTAGTGAACATAAATATTTAGAGTTCCCTTTATCAGCGAGAACTTGTTGAAATAAGTCTAACTACAAGTAATGTAGAGGGAAATTAAAAGAGTTTGAAATATGGTAGAAAGACAAGTATAGCAACCTGAAGATAATTCAGTTAAAGTTACTAAACATGAAATTGATAAATAACATAAACAATATTGTGCAAAAGTATTAGGCACATGTGAAAAAATGCTGTAAATGCCTTCAAAAACAAACATGCTAATTGCTTATTATTGTGTGTATTAAATGCATTCCTGAATAAAAATGATCACTTTCTTGCTTTGCTAATACTTTTAGAAGCTCATTATAGGTAAAACAAGCTTATTTTGGAATGACTAGCAAGATATAGCAAGCTGCAATGAGGGCACTTCACCAATAGATGGCACTCTATACAACCAAACCCCATGATACTCCCATCAGCAATAAACCACAAAAATATTCCTAGATGATAATTGAAAAAAATAAAATAAAAATTTGTATTTCTTTTCCAGTACATTCCATAAATGACTCTTGCCCTATAAACATTTTAAATGGATATATTAGTATATTTCCACATCATATCGCATTGAATGTTTAACAATTAATAATAAATATAGTGTATAAACACAGTTGTTTATAAGCCTATACAAAAGCGGCGACATTGTATTTTGGTGTGAAAGGAGGGCTTAACATGAGTCTTAGCTTGCTCTTGGCCTTTCTACCAGTGATTAGCGTAGTATAATATAATGTAAAGGCGCCCAATCTGTAGGAGGTAGAATAGGAAAAAACAGGGCACAGACAACAGAGCAGCTTGGTATAGGCTAGATTTGTAACAGGGAGTAACAGTCCCTATTCGGAACCCAAATGCCCGTCATCCTTCCTTCCCTGTTATCCTTTCTACTAGCTCACAATGTTTACCCGGTATTAGTATATTGCACCATTTTGCATCTCTAAAAGTCAGCAGAAAATTGGTTTATATACTGCATTGTGTAATAAAATACATTATTATTCTAAGTACTGTATTGGATCACATAAATAGAACTTCAGCAGGTTACCAAACCAACTAAAACAGTCTTGGTATAGCCCTGTCCTCTAAGCATGCCTCTAACTATAATCCTTAAAACACAATGTCTCTCTCTTTGGCTAGTTTAGATGGTGGGAGGCATGAGTGGGCACAATTGGCCGCTGGCAGGTCCAAAACAAGGCCTGCCCATTTGAGGAGGCGGAAACAGGAACATGGAGAGGTGACATAAAGCAATGTCACATAACCCCAGGCTCAGGGCTCAGGGCAAAGTAAGGGAATGAGTAAGGGTGGATGTATGTAGGTTAGAGTGAATGAATGTCTATGAGTGAGTGTGTGTATAAATGTTTTGCCAATGTGTAAGTCTATGTTAGTGTGTATTAGTGTGAGAGTGTGTGTGTGTAAATGTTTGTTTCCATGGGCACATGATAGGTACCTAGGAAGACCAGGGGCCAATGTGGCCACTTGGATACACTTGCTCCCAGCCTTCTCTGCCGGAAGGGATTCTAAATGCACTGGTAAACAGTATACTGTAGTTATTATACTGTAGTTAGCGTCTGGTAAACATTATATCGTAGTTGGTGCGCAGTAACACCCTTCCTGTACTCTTTTCCAAGTTGGGCTATTAGCTGCTTTAGATTATGCTAATTAATATTGTGAAGAGCATGGCAAAGGCCATTAATAACTACTTGTACACAATGATTACATAAATTATTACAAAAGTGCCAGTCATCTTACTTGCATGTGTGCCTGTAAAATCCGGCTTTTTTCCTAAAAAGAAAATCTCGAGCTACCCAGCAATTTGTTTTGCAGGTTAAAGTCTAAGGGAAGTAACCTTCGGATGAATGCAAATGTTGGAGCAGAAATATAAGATCCCATGTTACATCCTGTAACGCTTTGCAGTCCCCTCTGCCAATCAGAAAGCCCTATTTACTGACATTTAGGAAATGTCTGCTATTCCAAACCTGCCAAAAGCTTCATATTGGCGGCGTGGAGCCCATTTTAACAACAAATGAATGTTATCTTAGGGATAGTTTAGGGGACGGCTGGGTTTGTACAGAGAAATTGCATACAATTACAATCCAGGAAGCCACCAGTAAATGTTTTCCAACTTGGTTGTTTAATATTCTTGTCCTCTACCAATCCTTTAATAACCTTATCTAATAATCCACTGATGCAGGCTGGATGTTTTCACATAAAGCTAAAGCACATTTGACTACATTAAATGTCATGGGCTCACGAATTCATTCAATAAAGGCTGCCGACGAGTCAGAATGTAATGATACTTTGGCATCAATATATAGTATTCCGAGATAGCCATAGACACACACTCATCCAAAAGACTTAAAGGAACAGTCTACTGTCCTAAACAACATCACCGATGATGAATGCATATTAAAGTACTTAATCCACCCACATGCTCAAAATGCTCCCTCTGCTCTCTGTGGCAGTTTGCCTCCGTAAAACAAACAATTCCTGGCAGGAAAGCACTCATATTTAAATCAATCGGAGCACCAAATGCCCATGCATGCCGCAGGTCTAGTTAAACCCCCTGGAAATCATGCAGCGCAGAGCTGAAGATGAGTGCCGTTGAGTATCTGCGTGTGCTTAGGGGGTAGCAGGACATGCGCATCTCCTGCAAGGCAAATGAGGGGGACTCCCTGATGAATCCCTAATTGTGACATTAATCTACCATATACATTAATCTACCATATATAATCTACCATTAAAGTGCATAAAATGGCTGAAGTGTACCTTTAAGCTGAAGGTGCTATTTTGCTTAGACAAAACAACTTGATTTTGTCTAATATGAAAGTATTAATGTGAACTGTTTTATTCATCCAATTAATTAAGCTATATAGCAAATAATATATATAGCAAAAATAAGCAAACATACCTTCGCTGATCTCTGTTTCTAGGAAGCTTTTTTTTCCAGTTTCTATGACAACAATCTATCAGCGAATGCTTTTGTGTCACGTGCTAATTAAGCATTCCCTGGAAATTTTAATTAATTAAAGAGTGCCTTTCCTTTGAAGTGTTTTGAGTACCAGGTAATACCAGGAAGCCAATGCACTTAGCTATAGAAGTGTTAATACCAGCCGTTAACACAGCCCTTATATCAGGGTGCTCTCCTTTTGTAGGATGAAATACGCGAATGCCATTTTTTGTAATGATTTTCCGCAGAGTGCTATAGCTGCAGGTTTTCGGTTCCAGTCATTCTTATTGGAAGCCGTTAATGACAAGCTGTATATTAATGCTGCATGCTTGTGACTACGTAGATATAGTACCACCTAGCAGCATTCATAATCTGCTGGCATTAAGAGCATAACTAATCATCGTCACTGTTACTACATCGTGATTTGTACACAATTAGTAAATCTATAGGTTGTGAGACATACTCTTACAAGCGTATATCCAATAATGGAAACCCTAGAACAAAATCCCCTTGTGGTCGTTGTTTCCGCTTTTCTATGGCTCCTGACAGAAGGAGGATGGCGGTTATCATTTGAGCGTATGAATTTAGAAAGGAAGCTCCTGGTTCCTGAAGGCCAGGAGTCGGTGACCTCGGTCCTTCCTGCTACTCATGGTCAGCAAGCTTATCCCAGCATAGAGCTACTCAGATATCTAATGTAGGAATAACAACCAAATTACGTTTATGCTAAAAAAAACCCCCATCTGTAGCGTTGTGTATTTTGTTTCATGATACCGCCGTTGCTTTTGTCCTCTTAAAAATACCTCTTTGCAGTGTTGACAGTATTCTTTTTTTAAGAAACGTTTTAAACTAATATGTTTGATTTTTTTTTTGTGATATCTAAAACCAAATGTATGCTAAGGAACAATTTTCTCCTTGCAAGGATCAAACAGTAGATTAAAAACCCATAACGTTCCTTCGTGGAAATGCAGACAAGATGAAATATTGTATTAACTAATTAAATCATCTGCACATTTTGTATGCTTAAGAAACATAACTAATTGGACAATTAAGTCATGTCAACAGAACAGAGGAGCAGCTTCTCAAGGAGAACACTTCACATTCAAATTTCACAAAGAACCCTGACTCATGGAAATAACTATCGCAAACAACCATTGCGTATACGCTGTTTTTAGCGAAGTTTAATGGCCAATGGTTTCATAAATGAAATTGAGTAACCAAGGGACGTTTCACCAACTGTACCATAAGTACCACTGGCAGCCACACGTTTGGTCACAGACTTTCTCTACACGTTGGCCATAATTTCCAGGATTATTTCCAGGATACACATGATTTTCACACATTGCTGACCTGCACATGTAAAGATGTTGCCCCCCCCCCCATTGGGCAAGAAGGGAATCCATAACTGTGCTTACCATCCCACATACAAGTAATCATACAAAAGTGGCATGCGGTTGGTCTGGTTCTTCACCTTTTCCTAGTCACAATGCAGAAGCGCATTATTAAATAGCATTAATATATTTACCTTAGTAAGTGACCACTGGGTGACTACGGAACTAGGCAAGTGACTGGGAACATGACTGGGAACTTGCAGGCTATGGCTACCTGGAGCCAAACACGTTAACTTCATATAGCAGGTAGAAAGCAGAATGTGTTTGCCAAAATGACCTGGCGATTTGCCGCTGCGAACCGGGACCTGAAGTGAGCGGAGCGTCACACAGAGTCTCCGGGGTTTCTGATAATCTGTGCTTTTCAGATGTTTCCTCCTATTACACATTATTAAATATATATATATATATATGTTATTAATTAGGTTTTAAGCTAAATCAATTTGCATTTATCTACAATAATCCCTTAAAATCCTGGCCTTGTAACATCTCTTTGAATAATAACCATTACAGAAATAATTTTATATCTATTCGTATGAGTTAGTTTGAAAATGATGCCTTTAAAATGTGTATTTACATTAAGTGTAATTCAACAGATAATTTGAAATATATTGAAACGAGAATAATTTAAATATATATTTGCTGCCATTTGAGCTTCTTTGACATATTAGAACTTCGGCAAATTTAGCTCATATGTGATGCAATTTGTGATTTAATGATAAACAGAAGGGAGCGAGGGAAAAAGCACACCTTCACCTGTTAATGACTTCACATTTTTTCATTAATATTAACACCACACAAGCTTCATCTAATTGACTTAAATATATGTGCACATGAGATGAAGTCAACCAGCTGCCAATTCATGTGTTTCCCAAAATACATTTCCCAAATCAAGAGTATTTGGGAAATCGGCAAAGAATGGTCAAAAAAAGTGACAGTGATCACAGTTTTAATGTAGGGACTGTAAATGTACCAACAAGCAGCACAACATTAAATTACTATGGTGATGGAGTACGGGCAAGGCCTGAGTTATGTTCTCATGTATGCTTTGTGTTCACCGATGGCAATCCTTGGGGAGTCCTGGTGGAAAAAAAATTAAGACCTCACGTGAAATACGTTTTCCTGTCAATGCCTATTAAAGGTAATTAATAGAAACGTTCAAACAGTAATTATGAAAACTCATTCAAATTAAGGTTGCCAAGTGGCCGTCTCTATAGAGAACTAAGTCTACAGTACAAATACTAATGTTTGTTGACTGCATCCACAATTATATTCAGCCAGCCATATTGGAAATCGTAGCTATACAAAACAAAGCAAGAATTTAGCACATACCCGACGAATACTATTCCTACACCTAGCTAAGGCAATAAAATGGAGATTCCATCATACTATATGGCCATTTATTGCTTAGCCCGCCACAACGCCAAGTTCAGCAAGTCCTATCAAGCAATCCTCATCAAGGAGCGGAATCAATGCATTCTAGCTAAAAAGAGAGTCTCAAGCAATATAAAGCCTCCTCTGGACGCCATTACTGAGGCATCTGTGTGGCAGGAGGGGCTGCTCAGCCCTAAGGTTCGGTCAGAACCTGCAAATATACATAGTGTAAAAATATTCAAAAAAACTAAAAAGCATAAGAGGCATCCATATTCAGATTCCTGGGTTGGAGCTAGAATAAACATTGTAGTTATAGACTGGGGTTGTGGTGGCCCCAGTCTTCTTGTTGACTGCAGCTCCCATAATATATACCGTATTTATCGGCGTATAACACGCACTTTTTTAAACTAAAATATGAAGCTGAAACCCTACCTGCGTGTTATACGCCGATAAATCCGGGTCCTTGAGTTCTGCCAGTCAGGGGGGCCCAG
>VKOC01048381.1:0-15884 GCA_009364415.1 Spea multiplicata | reverse complement strand
TTTAACACAGAGCAGGTAGCCATTGGCTGCCGCTAAGTGTAGTGCTGTTTCTCCAGAAGCTGTGAGGATATCTGGTGATGCACCACTCTCAAGTAAGTAGCTAGTTATCTGAGTGTGTCCGTTCAAGGCTGCTCGATGGAGTGCAGTGTAATTGCAGAAGTCTTTCAGGTTGATAGAAGCCCCTTTCTGTAGAAGGTATTTCAGTAAAGCAATGTTTCCGCAACAGGCCGCACTATGCAGCAGAGACCAACCTCTGTTATCCCTGACAAAGGTCAATATAAAAAAAGACAAAGGTCAATATGAAATAAGAAAGGGAAGACCATTCATTTTTAGATACAAAGAATCTACGAAGATTCATTGTGATGGAAATTCCATACATATTTGCCCTTCATAACATGTGGACCATAATGCTAATGATGTACAATAATACCAAAAGCCATTATACCAAATACAAGACAACATACTTTGCCATACCTTAAATGAATATTCTAGTTTTCAAAATGTTACATTTCTAGTTTTTTCATATTAGTTACTGGTGTTAGAAAATAAGACTTCTGTTGCATTGAAGTGCCCTCCTGCCTGCTGTGCAGCTGTCATTTTCTTCTTTCTCATTTTCTGTATGCACACAAAAGGCTTTCTTTAGATACTACTATTTTGATCATATCATTTATTATAAAGTGCAAGTAGCGTATTGCTTTTGATAAGGGTGTAAAATGCCCCCTTACATTCTATGATATTTTTTTCTTATTATTCTACTTTGGGGCAAGAAGAGTTTTTTTTAAGGTATATTTCTAGCGGGAGGGGCACAAGGTATTTGGGACAACCTATTTTTAAAATTTTAAAACATTTTTTTAATTTTTTTAATCTTCCTTGAAACTGGTTGGTTTCAGCCTTATGATGGTCATAGGTGACGTGCTGGAATCTTTAAGTTTTTGAGTTGTATTTCATTTATATTTATTCTAAGAACTAGGTTTAATTTTTTTATTTTAGAAATTTTTCAATTGTTTTCCATGTATCTGGCTGGTCCTCAGAGTGGTCCAGCAAAAAGAAAAAAATGGTTCAGTACAGTTCTCACTCCAGGAAAGGGACATCATAAACCCTCTTGAAGTAAATGAACACAGGAAAAGAATCCCACCGAACCATGCCAAACGAGCTTCCAATCCTTAGGTTACTTTATTCAGAGAAATCAAAACAAAAAAGCAACGTTTCGGCCTTTTGACAAAAGTTGCTTTTTTTGTTTCGCTCAGAGGTCTGGACTTGCATTTGGGGGCATTAACCACCCTGGCCCCAGGCCAGCCCATTCCTGTGTATTAGGTACAATGTATAAACTCACAGCCAATCTCATCTGCCTGCTTTTCCTGCTGTAAAGATTCAAGTCTTAAAGGGACACTCTAATCATTATATGCACCTCTGTAGAATGTATTAATTTGAATAAAATGTGCATATCTGGTTTGAAGTCATCAACTTCTCTCCCCTCTCTCCCCATGATTGAAATTAATGTAAACTAATGTATACAAAGTATTGGCAACAGTTGTTGACCATTAACTTATATTGATATAAGTATGGCACTGCGTGAGTGCTTAGTGAGTTACAAATCCTAATAAAGGTATCTCAGCATTGCCATTTTACTTAGTATTTGTTTAGCAGTAATCCTTTCATATAATGGCTAGATTAAAATTCTAAGTCTCTAAAAAAGAGAGATTTTAGGCTGCTGAATTTCTTTGCTCATTGTCATGGAAAATTTGTATTATTTTCAGTTGAATGAAACACTTACTTTTTGGATATTTCATTGTAAATTGAAAGGCTTAGCTACCCTATGCCTTTCATGTAATAATAAAGGAAATGTATTTAAGTGTTAAGAGCTTAGCATTGTGTAGAACACTTGTTTTTTTCTCCCATGTCCCCACTCTTGTTGTGGCATTTTGTAGCTGGTGGGCATAGGCAAGCCATCGGGTTGAGAAGAGTGAGTTGAGTGTGGACCCCAGGCTTGGCTTTTAGAGAGCGGAGTGCCCTTCTACTACTACTACTGCTACTGCTGCACCTCTTTGACCGTCATCTGGGGGAACTTTTTAAAAATTTTCAGGTGGGTCCAGAAGGTGTTAGGGACTTCCACCTTTAGAAACGTCATTCAGAATAAAAAAAGGCCCTGAATTTTGTCAAAGCCGAACAGCTGGGAAATGAAATTCAGTGTCCGAAAACGAACACAACAAAAATGAAACAAAACTTTGGTCTGGATTGTTGTGTTAGCTGGTACGGTATTGAAGTAAGAGTATATTATAAATGAGTTCAATAGATTGCAGCAGCCATTTTTACAGAACCTACTACAGTAATGGGCATCATTTCATGACAATAGGAGCCCTTTCCTCTCTCTGATTGGCTGCTTCAAGCAGCCAATCAGTGACAAGAATGGACAAACCGTGAAGTGGAGGGGTGCTGTGTTCAGGTAGGTGCTTTTTATACCTGTTTTACGGTATATTTGTTTCATACCCTGCCTGTAGTGTTTGCTTAGCCAGTGCTGGTGCTGACTGGTGCATGCTGTTAGATGCATTTGGTGGGATACTATTGTGCATAGAAAATAACTGATGGGACAGGAAAGGGGCAAAATGCATATGGGGACACATATATTTGCAAAGAGGACACCATGAAAATGTAAAGGGACCTCTCAGCATTACACTGCATATGATGGCTGAAGGATCCATTTAAGTACCGGTAATTTAAAACCATATGTGCCTGCACCTAGACCCATTCTCCAAATACCAGAGATGGATCAGTCTGCTTTGGTGGATCAGCTTCTCATTTGTATTGTTGAGCCTTCAGCAACAATTTCAATAAAAGAGATTTTGGTAACAGTACATATACCATATTTCAAAAGGGTTTCATTCCCACATTTATATGATATATGTATCACACACACATAATATACTGGTATAAATATATATATATATATATATATATATATATATATATATATATTTACAATAATCTCCCAAAAGTCAGTATAGAACAGATATCCTTCAGCTAACCTGAGTGTTGCTTATCTTTACATAGGCTGGCTATGAATAACAGGAGTTGTATTTAACAACATAAGCAATTTCTGGTACTCTGGCTGCCAGTAACCGCCATGCTCAGCTGATTGTCTATTCTGGGAGTCATAAGCTACCTTATTATAATGGGAATGTGGAAACTTACTGGCAGTTAACAGAGATTCCATAGTTCAGCAATGTATTCACTTGTTCCAGATCACCTTTCCACGCAGCCGCATGCAGTAAAGCCTTTTTGTTTTCCAAAGAGTTTGTCACTGATGAACATAAGTGTGGACATCTCTCCATCTGCCATTGCTTTAGACCTCCCCTTCTTCTAAGTTTTCTTTCCGACTTGGAAAGAGAGACAGAATCATGAAGTTCAAGTAGTTTCCGGGTAATTTCCATGACATCTTCCATCGGAGTGATTATTCCGCAAGTGCAACTTGGAATAATCTGTTCTGATTGCACAGTGTCTGTTGTCTGCCTCCAAACCCCACACTAAAGTCTCCTGTTCAGATTAAGAGTGAACCTACTCCTGTTTTGCTGTTGTCATGGGCAGCACAATTTGACACATAATGTGTGCTGTGCTCAAGGTCATTAGACCTCAAACCTTGGGGTAAAATTAACTTGAGTTGAAACATTATGCCATTGTACTAAAGACAATTGACAATACTCTACATACTATCAAGTCAACTTTGCAAGCATGCGAAAACGGACTCACTGGATACAATAACAGATTTACTTACTAGTACTCAATCAAATATGTAATATAAATATATAGAAGCATACTTTAGCCTCACTTAATTACAAAACGCACATTATTTTTTTTAGTGTTCAAGATGAGGAGTTAAGGTGCCCCCCACCACCATGCACAGTGAATTTTAAATAAGTCATTTTCTGTAATTGTTGCAGAATAGCTTTACCCTATGCTACCCCTATAGTTAGTGAGGGTATTCATTCAGTAGCCCAGATGGGAAGGGGAGAGGTCAATGTTTTGATCCCAAAGTTTTTTTTGTTTTTTTTTTTTGTAGCTGGTCCACATCAGATTATTCTCAAATGTTTATATATCAATCTTTGCACTGTTGATGGATTGATTCCATTGATTGCTATGTTGATAAAACCACTTTTAACTTTGTACCAGAATAATAATTTATAAGAACCTGTAGAAAGCTATGAGCAGACAGACCTTGTAGAAAGCACTCTTCAAGAGCATTTAATCTATCAGATGGAATCGAATTAGCCATGTTCCCCCAGTCCAGCGCTGCTTGTCCGCAAGTGTTGGTTATGCTGGATGGGAATTAAAAGAAAGATCCAATTCAAATTCACATCTTGCACTCTGTCCTGCTAGGTGTTATGGTTGCTCACTATATTCACTAGGTGAGCTTTTGTAGGTTGGTGCAAAAGAAAAAAGCTGGAAAAAAACTAGTATCTGTACAAAGTTTAGGATGAAAGATCTCTTAAAATTACAGTGGAGGAAGGAAGCCCCTAAAAGCTCTGTCTTGTTTCTAGAACCATCCATCTGCCCTTCCCATGTACACACACACACACCTTGCTATACACAATAAGTTGGGCTCCTATCCAGACCAGCCGGGAGAGAGGACTTTAAACTGTGGAACATGAGGAGTTCACATCGCTTTAGTATTACTACTGAGACCCCCTGAAGTCCTTCCATGTTGTATTTCTACTATATATGCCAGACAGATGAGATGCCCAACCATCTGACACCTAAAGGGTTAACCTGATTTGTGTGTGAAAGGGATTTAGTACATATTATACTGTACAAGCATTATGTATATTGATGGCAAAAACAAATCCATTCTTATACATATATAAACCATTCGTTTTCTGTATGAGAGTCCCTTTGCCTTTTGACAGCTGAATGCAGTGGGAAATACTACGCAACGCAAGAGTGTTTAAAAATCAGCAGCGTTGAATAAATCCTAGCAACTGTCATTGCTATTGATATCGATGTCAGTTGTGCATTGAGAATTGTTAACCCACGACACGGGTCAGTATTGTCAGCTGTAATTACACGTTGCAACAAAACAGAGGGAAGCTATAATTTAGAAGTATTTTCAAACTGTTTAACTTGCCTTCGGGAAACGGCAGGGTCGCTCTCAGTTTCAAGAGACTATTGTACCTGAATAAGCTTTCAACATAATGTGAGCATTAAAATAATCAGCTTAATGCATTCCTGAAAAGCATAAATAGCTGCAATGAACTTGCTTGTCTTTCGGTTAAAAATCTTGAACTTACTACTTCATACTACTGACCGGTGTGTGCAGGTATTTATCAAAACAGAGGGATAAACTTAATATGAAAAACCGCAGAGGGCAGTACCTGCGATAACTAAATAAAGGAGGCATTTCAAATTATACACAGAACATATGGAACACAGAACCCAAGGGAGGGCTGGCACATTTTAGCCTGAAGGACAAGTACAAATAAGTTGATACTCAGTGGACACATATACTTACCTGGGTTATACATCGAAAATTACTACCACAATTACGTTTCCACTACAACCCCCAACGGTTTGTATAAATGGCTGCTTATAAAGTATTAGAGTGATGTTACACATTCCTCCAACTATAGTGGAGTGGCATAAAGGTTACCATCTTTTCCAAGACACATCCAACTTTTATATGTTTCTGATCTCCATCTACCCTGCAGTATGTGGGACATATGAACTCAAAGACGGAAATCACTTGATTACTTGAATTTATGCATCCCCTTACACAGGGAAGTACTTCCTAGATGATTATCAACAACATGTAAAATTCAGATTATTCGAGCACAGAGCTAGAATAATCCCCAATTTTATAGCATGACAGGAGGCTCATATTTTGCATTTTTAACGCTGAGAAAAATGAGAATCCGCCGCATGATCAACTGGGTGACAATAGAAACGACGAAAGGTAGATTCCCTGGACCAATCGGCCGCACGCATTATATCTTGCAACGAACTGCCCATCTGGAAAGCCTGAGCGGCTGCGGCACCTCTAACCGAATGAGCACCAAACAGAGGGTCCACTCCTGCAAGAGAGAGAACCCAACGGATCCACCGTGCTAAGGTGGGCGAAGAGACCGGGCGATACGGACTTGCATAAGAAATTAACAGTTGGGGTGCCCTTAATAATCTGTGAACTGCAGTTCTATCAAGATAAGCTTGAAGACAACGAACAACGCAGAGAAGGGGTTCCGAAGGGAAAAAAGGGTAAGAGACGGAACTTGAAAGTGACTTAGTGCGACGCGAAATTTGAAAACAAACGCCATCCGGAGAAAAAGTCAACGAATTAAAATCCAACGCCCGGACATCGGAAACTCTGCGAAATGAAACCAAACACAAAAGAGTGGTAAGTTTAGCGGATAAGTGCCGCATTGAAAGTTCCGAATTATCCGCCCAGGACTTGAACAAGTTTAGCACCAGGGAGACGTCCCAGAAATGGGAATACCGAGGGGCAGGGGGTCTAGAAAGACGCATCCCTCGCAAAAGACGGCAAATCAAGGGGTCCCTACCGATCGGAAGACCTGATATGGGAACGTGAGCAGCAGAGATGGCAGAGCGGGCCACGTTGATGGTACGGTACGATTTTCCTTGGGAAAAAAGTGCCGACAAAAAGTTGATAACCTCCGTCACAGGGGCTGTAAAGGGATCACCTTGTTGAGCCATACACCAGCTACTCCACTTGTTCCAAGCGGTGGAGTAGGCGCGTCTAGTACCGGGAGCCCACGATTCGCGGAGTAGGTCTCTAGCTGAGTCTGATAGGCCTGGTAGATTCCAGGAGCCCCTGAAATCGACCACGCCACCAGAGAAAGACGATGATCGACCACCAGAGGGTGAGGGGAGTCCTCCGGGTCTCGAAGGAGAAAAGTACTCCACGGAAGGATGAGGGGATCCCTGTAGGACATTTCCAAGAGAGCTGGGAACCAGGGTTGAGCTGGCCACAGGGGCGAAACTAACACAAGGGAAATCACCTGTCGTCGCACTTGGTGGATCACGCGAGAGAGCATTGAAAAGGGAGGGAACGCATAAGAACCCGTCTGAGGCCAGGTCTGAGAGAAAGCGTCCGTCGCTGTTGATTCCGGATCCGGAAGCCAACTGAAAAAGGTTGGAAGTTCCATCTGGACGCGAAGAGATCCACTGAGAGTGGACCCCGACGAAGAGCGATCCTCGAGAAAACATGCCTGTCTAGCATCCAGTCGCTGGCATCTCTCCAGGATCGGGAGAACCAATCCGCTGTCAAGTTGCTCGCTCCCGGAAGGTACTCTGCTGACAGAGAGATTTGCCTGTGAAGACAGAACTGAAAGAGGTCCCTGGTCAGATTGGATAGACGTTCTGACCGAGCTCCACCGAGACGGTTGATATAGCGCACTGCGGACACGTTGTCCATGCGCAGTAAAATGGAACAATGAGAAAGGTCCTTGGAAAAACTGCGGACCGCAAAAGATCCGGCTATAAGTTCCAAGCAATTGATGTGTAAGTGACGCTCGTCCCGAGACCAGCGGCCTCCGGTTGCGGAATCTGCGCAAGAGGCGCCCCAGCCCCACAGACTGGCGTCTGATTCCAAGACAAAGTCTGGTCTGGTTCCGAAAATGGCTGTGCCATTCCATGCTTCCATGTGCTTGAGCCACCAATTGAGTTCCAGACGCACATCTGACTGGAGGGGAACCAATTGATCGTAAGATTGGAGAGCCCGAAGATGTCTGGCTTTCAGGCGTTGCATGGCCCGATAGTAAAGGGGGCCCGGAAAAATTGCTTGAATAGAAGAGGATAAAAGGCCTACTATTCTTGCAAGATGTCTCAAGGAGATGTATTCTAGGCGAATAACTTTCCTGATCTCTTTTTTGATGTTCGCTATTTTGGAAGAAGGAAGCTTGAGAAGCGAATTGATCGAATCTATCTCGAAGCCCAGAAAAGTAATCAACTGTGTCGGGGCGATGACTGACTTCTGGAGGTTCACAATGAACCCCAAAGCCTGAAGCCAGCTGATAACCCAGGTTGTTTGAAACCGCAGTCGTCTCGGGTCTGAGTGGAAGAGCAAGATGTCGTCGAGGTAGATGATCGAACGAACACCCCGAGCTCGAAAGAAGGCCATGACAGGCTTCATTAGCTTCGTGAAGCACCACGGAGCTGAGCTCAAACCGAACGGAAGGCAAGTGAATTGCCACAGTTGGGAATTCCATATGAACTGAAGAAACTGTCGGCAGTCTGGGTGGATCGGTACTGTAAGGTACGCATCCTTTAGGTCCAGTCTGGTAAACCAATCGCCTTCTCTTAGAAGGTCTCGAAGCATATGAATCCCTTCAATTTTGAAGTGACGGTAAACCACATATTCGTTTAGGAATTTCAAATTTATGACTGGACGATTTTCCCCTGATTTTTTGCGAACAAGGAATATGTTGCTGATAAAACCCTGGGGGCCAGTTGACCTTTGGATTGCACCTTTGACTTTGAGAAGTGCTATTTCTTGGTCGATGAGACTTTGTGTCTCTCGATTGACAACTAAGGGGGCGGGGGGGTGGGCCTGAGACGGGGTGGACACAAAGTCTATGGAAAAACCCTGTATCGTCTGAAGGACCCAATTGTCTGAGGTAATGAGGCGCCAACAGTGGGAAAAGAATGCGAGACGAGCCGCAGGGGGCACGGGAGGAAGGAAAGAAGATAGTATTGGAGGACTTACCAGATGAAAATCTTGTTCGTCCACGTCCACCTCTGCCACGACCTCTCTGGAAACCTCTGGAAGCGGGAAACGGAGTCCGAAAGGTGGGATTATATTGGGGTGTGGAAACCGGAGTGTAGCTGTATCTAGGGCCAGTGAAGGTTCCACGGCTGGCAGCACGGCCCCGCTGTCTGCCAGCCCGGTGAAAAACACCTTGTGCTTGAAATACTTTCTTAAGAGAAGTCTCGACCTTATTGATTGTGGTGTAATTACCCGCATGTTTGCGTAACTCAGAAATAAAGGGATCCCCAAATAACTTGCCATCGGCTTTGGGACCAAGTTCTTTATCAGCCATATCGGCCAGCCGGGGGTCAATTCTAAGCAGCGCTGCCTTGCGGCGTTCGGCTGAAATTGCCGTGTTGGCGTTGCCTAACAGGCATAACCCCCGCTGTACCCAATCTTTGATTAGCCCTGGGTCAAGGGGAGAATTATGGGCTGTGGCCTCATCAGCCAGCACAAAAATCTGAGTCATAGGACCAGAAACATCTAATAATTTGTCCTGTGCGGATTTCAAACCCTTCTCCAAACCCCTACGTGGGTCTCTACCCTTTTTGTTCATATATGTGACCATGAAAGAATCGAATTCTGGGGTGGCCGTAACTTTGCCCGGGATAGTGGGACGAGGGCATTCGGCCCTAAGTTTATTGCGCACCTCTTTATCTAAGGCTTTGCGCATCCAGACCTGCAAATAGCGGGCTATATGGTCTGGAGGTGTCCACTCAGCCGACCTAGGGTGGCGAATAAAACGGGGGTCAAATAGGGTTTCACCCTGAGGGGTGTAAACTAGGTCTGCTTCTGAAGGATCTGCGCATTGTAATGCAGCCTCTGAACTGGTTAGGGGCTCACCTGAACCAAGTTCCTGGGTCAACTGAAAATTTGAATCCTCGTCAGAGGAGTAATCACGGGCATCTCCCGAGGGAGGTGTATAATCAGGTGCATCCCCCGAAGGGTTTGCTAATGTGGAAGGTCCTGCCGAAGCATGATCTGCGCGGCGTTTGGCACGTTTAGCCGGACCTTTGCCTTTATTGGCATGAGCGCTAGATCCTTTCCAAGGTCTTTTGGGAGGTGGGGACCCTGCAGAGCTCTCTGAATCAGAGCCTGAGGGTTGAGACAAGGAGACCTGAGGGATGGTGGACGCCGGCTGAGCCGGGGTTAAATTGGCCAGAGCCTCTTTAATTGCCACCTGAATCCAGGCTTGGATATCAGCAGGGGGAGCATTAGAGCCAGAAGCTGTATCAGCCATGATGGATTTCTCAAATATAATATAGAGGCAAGAATAAATGTGTTAGGGATAATTATCTAAATTTCCAAATCTGAAAGCAGGGGTTAAAGTTGTGAGGCTCACTCACAGGAGAAGGTTTATAGGAATTAATGGCACAGATTAATCTCAGGGCTCACCTGCAATAGAGACTGTATGTGCTATAAGACCACCAACACTAAAACACCACAGAAAAACGCGGGAAGGAAAAACGTATTTATATAAAAGGCACTATGCCCTCACCAAGATGCCCGCCGCAAGTTCCGAAATTAACAAAGGGAACAAGCTAGGTGGAAACCATTAACTTGATGAGAAAGCTAGTGCTCTCCCAACCCCAAACGCTATACTAGAAACGAAAAAACAAAATTGAAAAACCTGTAAAAAACAGACCAAAAGGTCCGTTTTTTACAACACAGGGCATCCAAGATGGCCGCCAAAATATCGCGAGATTAAAGATGGCGGCCGCGAGATCCAAGATGGAGACCAGAGACAGAGAAAATGACTGTTGAATAACACAGAGATGGAGGTGAGAGCCCTGGACAGAAGCAGGGAAGTCAGAGGAAAAACAATGAAGGTAAACTAGGGGAAAAAACTAAAAGGGGGAGGGAGAAAGTTCTAAATAAAACATATGTTTAGGCACAGATGTATATATTATAAATAACAATTTTAATAATAAAAGTTAAATAGCAGTGCATGAAAAAAGTGGGTAGCAAATGTCTCAGAAGACAAAACAGCACGCAAAGATCACCCACTAGGCAAATGAGAGAAATGTGACTGACCTGCGTGAGGAGCAGCAAAGGAAGAGGAGGCAGTCTTGCTGAATGGGACTTATATATGCTAGGACTGTCTCTGATTGGTTATTTGTTTACATTGTTTTTTCTCCTTTGCTGCTGTGAGGTTTAAGTAAAGGAAGATATGCAAAATATGAGCCTCCTGTCATGCTATAAAAGTAAAGGTGGCTGCAGGGGCACTTTGAGGATCCTAGTAACCAAGGTTTTATTTTTATTGTCTTTCTATTATGTCATATTTTATTGATAAATGAACATTGGTGACAAAACCAAGCATTCCACTGGGCTTGCCTACAGTCAGACTGCCATTCAGTTATTTAAATTTAAAATCTGTACCTGGTTGTTTCAGAAAATTGTTAATTACGCCACCAGCCAAACCTCTATGTGTATTATTATTTTTTAATTATCCTCAATTATTATTATTTTTTAATTATCTTCAATTCTTTGTTGAATAACACATTTTGGTTAGAGATGGACACTGGCGGAAAAGTTTTCGTGTTCATTTTCGTGGGAAAGTTTTCTTCATTTTCGGTGAAATCCCATTCGTTCATCCGGTTTCCATGGAAACAAGAAATAAACACGTAGAAGATGTTGAATAGGGAATTTGAGACCAATGGATAGAACAAAGAGGGCCAGAATTAGATTAGAGTTATAGGGTTACGGTTAAGAATAGTAGTAGACTGGTTAAAGGACCTTAATGAATTTAATTAAAATAATTAATTAATGATCTTAATTAAATAAAAGATTTAAATCTCATACAGAACAATCTCACTCTATAAAATGCTCAGATGCAGCATAGCAGTGTCACATGAAGTAGTCACAGTGAAATGAAGGGATGCTCTGCCTGTTC
Organism: Spea multiplicata; assembly: GCA_009364415.1. NCBI lineage: Eukaryota > Metazoa > Chordata > Amphibia > Anura > Pelobatidae > Spea > Spea multiplicata. The sequence continues at coordinate 4,242 of VKOC01048381.1, read as the reverse complement.
TGCTCTTATATTGTCTCTCTTCATTACTAGACTGCAGCACCACCATTAGACTAGCCTTTGGCATGATGTGACAGGAGTGAGCTGATGACTAATAAAGATCAGCTCAAGTTAAACGGTGGCCACAGTGATGGAATGAATGAACAAATGAACTAAGATTTTAATATTGCATACATTCTTTTTTCATTTCTTAAGTCCAATGTTGCATTCGTTCGTTCGTTATTCGGGCAAATGGATGAAACAGCAACATTCATCACAAAACACATTTGTCTAAAAATGAATGCGCAGGTCTAATTTTGGAGTCAGGCTGGAGTATATTTGCTGATGAGGGAGGATATGTAGAGGGGAGATGTGTTAGTGAGAGCTTTGTAGGATAGAGTGAGTATTTTGAATATAATTCTGCTAAGAATGGGGAGCCAGTGGAGGGACTCGCAGAGAGGTGCGGTAGATGCAGAGCATCAGGTGAGATAGATTAGCCGGGCAGATGCATTAAGCACAGATTGAAGAGGGAATAGTCGGGAGAGAGGGAGGCCGGTAAGTAGGTTGTTGCAGTAGTCTAGACGGGAGATTACGAGGGAGTGGATTAGTTGTTTTGTGCTGCTGGCAGTCAGGAAAGAACAAATTTTGGAAATGTTACACAGTTGGAGGTGGCAAGATTTAGAGACTGATGTGATGTGAGGGATAAAGGTTAGGTTCTAGGGTCACTCCGAGGCAGAGGGTGATGGAGAGATAATGGCACCGTCAACAGTGATAGAAAGGTCAGAGAGGGGAATAGAGTTAGAAGTAGCTCAGTCTTAGACATATTTATCTTGAGGTGGTGAGAGGCCATCCAGGAAGAGATACCAGATAGGCAGCTGCTGATCTGAGAGAAGACAGATGTAGAGAGATTGGGGGTGGAAAGATAGATTTTTGTGTCATCTGCATAGAGGTGGTATTTGAATCCAAAGCTGTCGATGAGTATAGATAGAGAATAGTAGAGGACCCAGGACAGAGCCCTGAGGTACTCCAACAGACAGAGGCCTTGAGGAGGAGGAGTCGCCAGCAAAAGACACAGAGAAGGATCTGTTGGAAAGATACGAGTTAATCCAGGAGAGGTGGCACAAGTAGGCTGCTTAAGTGGCAACCGTGGCACAGACAGGGTGTTTTAGGGGCAAAGGTGGCATAGGCAGGCTGTTTTAGTGGCAGAGGCCTACCATGTCAATGTCTAGGTTAGTGTATAGTGATAGGGGTTGTGGTGCACTATAATCAATGTCTGTCTCAGTGTATAGTTATCCTCGTATTTAGTTAGGTGGAGATCAAAAAACTAATCTGCATTTGGTCAGAGATGTCACAAAAATGCCTACTTCCGATAATATTTTCATAATGACCAGATCAATAAGGGAATAATGCACTCAATTTGCACCAGTGGACACTGTGGTCAAAATAACCTAGAAACATTTACCACTGTCATGCCTGAAATACTGCTATGATGTGCAATTATTGTATATATTATAATTTATTTGTACAGTGGACATTTTGTATGAGAACCATTATTTGTATTTTTTTGAGCAAGCTCTGTGGGCATTGAAGGTGAAAATAAAGTGATAACAGTAACAGTTCTAATAACAGCAGGCCAAGCCTCGGTGATGTAACGCATGTAAAGTGACATGCTCTTCCAATATTATTATTACTTGTGAATGATCCTTTACAGTAGGTGATCAAATATTGCTCTTACGTCACATCTGCTCCTTCCTCTAAACCATGTGTTCTACTAAAGAGATTTATAGTATGCATATTCATTGTAATTCACTGAAAACTGTTGTTACATATGAAAAATGTGTTATTCAGCTACTTTACATCAGTCTTAAAAATAACCAAGTCAGGGGTCTAGTCCAATACCTTACAGCTCATTAAACAAACAAATGGAAATCAGAATTGTGTGCCATATATCTGACAGGTGGCATGAATGAATAATATAACATTTGCTTGTATTTCCTGCTTGCCAATATAAATATGATAAATTATCTATTCCGTCATAGAATGTGTTAGCTTCACATCGCATGTCTGCATTAGTAGAGAAGGGTATTAGTTTTGACTAGTAATGAAATGTAAGCCTGGTAAGAGCAAGAGACTTCAAAGCAACTATGATAAAAATGATAATATTCCAACTTGAAGTAAATATAACTAATGAACCATGAAAGGTATTGAGTGAAATGACCCCTAGATCTGTCCTGAGGAATTTGTTTACACTGTAGACAAGAAGTTACACTCTTTGGACTTAATTTGATGCTTCTTTCATTAAAAATACTAGCCAATAATTCTAAAAATATGTAATATCTTGTTATTTTCCATTATGGTAGACACATTAAACATTTAATTAACTGAATAGGGTATAGCCAAGTCTAATTAAATGTCCAGAGTTTGCTACCTGGAGTTACCCCTTCTTTAGTAATATTTAAACTCTAGGGGGATTGGTGTGAAGTAGGTGGTAGTGGACAGGGAGTCAGTGTGAGGTTGGCAGAACATAGGTATGGCCTCAGCATGACACTGCTACCCTGCTCCGAAATTAGATTGAAATAACTGACATGAGTTCTGGGAAGTACTAGGAAGCCCCAGACCAAATATGGGTGTACTAATGACACCCAACAGAATTGAGCAAATTAACTACTGCATATTTGAAATTAAATAAAAACTAAGTTTTTTTTCTGGAGATCCTGAGAAGATGTTTACAAACTGGGCAATTTGTTTACAGATTTGCTATTATTCAAACAATAACATTGTGAAACATAAGGAAGTTAACGCTATTTATCTGTCACTACTGAGGCCACATCATTTCGGAGGGTGTTCTTCATGGATGGGGAAAGCCTAATCCCTTCTAATGCAATATATATTGTTTGTTTTTTTAACTTTTAATTTTACAGTTTACAAAGATAATTATAAAATCTGCATCTTAACTTCAAGGTATACACATTGGCCTTGAAATTGTAAAAAAGAAACACTTAGCAGCATCACTTAGGTAATAGTTCACCATACACTCTACCCACATCTAGTACATAATAATAGTTATGAGCCTTTTAATTATTTATTAGACTTGTGTATTCAGATTCATATGAATTGCAAATTTATAGAATTTTGGTAAATTCAGAGATTCGTACAAAACAACAAAAACTAGGCCAGACCCCCACAAATCGGATGAAAAAGTAACACAAAATCATAGAATTTTCTTCCAGAATTAGTGGGGACTTTCCCTACCCTCTCTGCCAAGCATTTCCGCTCCTGCCGACACCCGCACCTTCTATCTTCCTCCTTTGTTTCCTCTCTTTTATCTTCTATCTTTATCTGCAACTCCGCAGACATAACCTGGCCCGAAATTCCCGAAACTGGCGGTGCTTCTAGTGTCAACCTGATCCTCCAATCGGTGGAGGGAGGGTGTTACTTAAGTGTGGCGATTTGGGCGGAAGTTCACCATAGGGCAAAATGGCGAGAGGACATCACGGAAGCACCACTTGCCTTTATATACCTCTGTCAGGGTCCTGCAGGAAGGATTCGCCGCAGCGACTCACCGGAGTACCCGCTGCCCGCGGGTACGGGTTCCATCGCCGCGACATCCATCTTCTGTTCTTCCTCCGGCGTGTGTAGCTAGGGGCGAGCGCGCGCCCTCTAGCTTAACTTTATTGTTCCCATTCTGGGAACACTGTGTGCACGCTCGGAGACTGTCCCGCCCCTAGGGGTGGGGCGTTGCCGAGCGGCAAGTTTAAAACCAAGCACTGAGCTTTGCTCAGTGCTCAGTTATTGTGCTTCCTATACGTACCTTCTGAGTGCTCTCTCCTGCTGATTGACCCTCCGTATACCAGACCCGGCTTGCCTTGACTCCTCTACTTACCTACCCTTTGTGTACCAGACCCGGCTTGCCTTGATTCCTCTATTGATTGACCCTTCCTGTACCAGACCCGGCTTGCCTACGTTTATCCTTGCGGTTCCTCCTTGGCCTTGGCGTCTAAACGGCTGCTTCACCCGTGTACCGATATTTGGCTTCTCCTTGACTTCGTTTTTGGAACTTATTTTCTATTCCGTGCCTGTTTCTCCTGCATACTGGTCTCCGCTCCATTACTGTCGTTGCAGTCCAGTATCCCTGATATAATAACTGAGCCCGATGGAGTCCGCAGGAGTCTCAGATGCTATCGCTGCACTGACGCAACAGGTAGCAGCGATTCACCAGACCCTTCAGGAATTGCAGAGCAATCAAAACCATGTGAGACAGCAGAT
>VKOC01048373.1:0-10401 GCA_009364415.1 Spea multiplicata | reverse complement strand
CTTTTTCCCTTATATGTATCTGCGCCCCATAATTCTTTGGTTGGTTTCAATTCAGAATCAACTTTCTTTTGGACAATATGAAGTATTCTCCATGACTTATGGTAGACTGGAGCTACTTCCATAGGTCCCTCCAACTAATGTGTATTCAGGTTAACTGATGCTAAATTACTTCTCTGTCTTACAGAGATTTTGACTAAAGATTGCCCCTGGCATTGGGGAGGTGATGTCCAGCCCCAGCCAACCCATGCCTGTATTGTCCATTATTTGCTCTTTTATTGGTACACCTGCCCCTCCTTCTGGCTCTCAATATCCCCCGGCCCAACTCAACTCTCTACCCGACCAGAAGCAGGCGTTCATTCCCACACACATACTATGGGTATAAAAATTGAATGTTTTATGTAATCTGTTTTACCAGATCTATTGGATATCTCTCCCTCTGAGCACCGGACACAGTCGTAGCAGCAGGTTTGTGTTCCTGGTCTCAGGACTTTGCGATATCCAGGCAAACAGTTCTCTGAACACTGAGACCTCGGAATCTACAAACAGGAAAAGATTACAAGATGATGATAGTTTAGATAACTTTGAAGTCCTGTAAACCTATACCTTTCATATTTGTCAAGCTCATGTGAGGGAATATTAAGGTCTAGATTTCCTCTCCCATCAGTGGCCGTGCGCTGCTTATGAGTGATGGAGCCAGATATAAAATCGCAGTTCCTTAATTCTCTACAGAGCAACTGTTTTGTTGTCTTTTTACACTAGAACAATAGACATTATGACCACTAACAACCCTGCCGACTACTATGCTAGTGTGCGCAACAAGCAGGGAGGAGAATGGTAATATTCTGGAATAAGAGTAAATTGTGTAATTATTAATGTTTTATTTAATTATATGATTACTTTTACTTGTATGGAATTGCCAGAATATAGCAGTTTTAAGTTATATATTAAAAACATCATCTTAAAGAACAGACTGGGGACCTGTTTATTATTATTGGTATTTTTAACTACTTCAGGGCTTTTCATGTCCTAAAGAAAGGAGCTTTTTGCCAAATGTTGATTCAGGCATGATCCTCATTTTTGTGAATAGTTTACCTACACAAACTATATATATATTGATTTTAAGGATAAATAGGATTCCAATGGATAAAATCTTATATATGTAGTTCAACTGTTATTATGAAATATATAGGATACACAATTAAAAGTAAAGCACCACTAAACTAATTAAATCAGCAACAACAACTCTAAAGTATAATACTTAAGAATTTCTATACATTTTTGGTAATTATAACTTGCAATATGGCAGTGCTTTCAGTGAGGTATAGGATTGGGAGAAGACGTCACTGCAAGCACCACTATTTTGTGTTACAGCACCGTTATGTCCGCATTTGGTTTGCTTGGTTTGTCACAGGAATATTAAACAAACAAAAAATAAATTAATTAAAAACTCAAATTGTATTTATTTTGACACTAAGTATTTCTCATTACTCCTATCACACCTCACTCTAATCATACCTCATTCCCATCACACACCACTCCTACGACCCCCAGCCAGCACATCTAATGCCCATTACACCCAGCCACCATACATCACAGCTCACTCCTATCACACCAAGCCACCACACCTCACAACTCACTCCTATCATACCCAGCCACCACACATCACAACCCCACATCGCTATCACACCCAGCCACCACACATCATAACTCACTCCCATCACACCCAGCCGCCGTACACCACAACTCACTGCTATCACACCCAGCCACCACACATCACAACTCACTCCTATCACGCCCAGCCACTACACATCACAACTCACTCTTATCACACCCAGGCATCACATATCAGGCCCATCATACCCAGCTATTACACATTACACCTCACTCCTATCACTCCCAAACAGCTTCTTTCTTCTTTTCTGTCTTCTTACCTTGAGCAGAGCTAGAAACAACAGAAGATGCAAAAAGGGCAGGCCAGACGAGCGGTAGCAGGCCAGGAACGGAAAGGAAGGGGTGTGTCAAGACAGAGACACTCGGGGGAGTGGCTGGGAGGATGAGAGAGATGGTAGATGGCAAGATAGTCTCTCCCCTGTCTCTATTGGTGCTGGCTGCTGCAGGGCAAGCTCCGCCCTTTTGAGCAAGTCTGTTGCCGGTTCCCCGTCACAAAAGCACGGTGTGCCTACACCGTGCTGCACCGTGAGCAGGGCCAATCCAGCCCCGCTCACGGGCGCTGCACTTTGGATGCCCCCGACCTAGGCGCCAGGACAAAATTCTCAGTCACCGTGGTGACCTGGCACCTGGGATTTGTCAAGCCCTGACTAACTGCCCTATAACTTGCAAAAAACATAAAACATTGGGTATTTCTAAACTCAGGACAAATACTAGAATCTATTTAATGTTTTTTTTCATTAGCTTTCAAACTTTTTTAAATAAAAGTCGGAAAGTGCTTTTTTCCATGTACATCATATTTTATAAATATATATGTATAGTAATATTAAACATTACAGTGAATTAGATGATATGATCAAAATGATTATATCCAAAGAAAGGCCTTGTCCTGGAAAAAAAACAATATTTAATTGTATGGGTTTAGTAAATGAGAACATTACAACAAAACACAAACACTGCAGAAATGTTAATACAGCCATTGTCATGAAGGATCCACAACCTTACCTGGTTGTCCTTGTTCCTCCATTTTACTGAATGCAAGTCAACAATGAGCTGCTCTGGAGCCCACTCAGTGAAGTTACCCACAATGTTTTTAAATGCAGACTTATTTTCTAACAACACCCAATTTATAATTAAGTAATGGTATGCAAATTCTCCATGTTCATCGTATAATGTGCGGTCCAATTGTGATGTAATTGTTATTCTTTTTATATAGCGATGCAACTATTAAAATGTATTTTCAAAAAAATAAAAGAACATTCAGTCACAATGTAGAGTTTTTTTATAAATCAAGAAAAGGAAAAAATACCTCCCATTTTAAAACAACCAACCAAAACACTCAGCTAAAATAGACCTCTGCCTGTTCTATACCCTTCAATAAACTACAACACATCATTAGAACCAAAACCACCATAGTCACACTCACTATGAAGGCACAATATAGGAGAAAATATAGTTATTTGTTGAATAATTTTAGATTATGCAATTAGTGTTAGAATGGTAATATAAGAGGTAGCAAGTAACGATTGGAAAACAGAATGATAAAATATACAATGATATACAACTCGCGTCTGCCCACACCTTTGAGGGCAGCGTCGCACCTGGCACTCGTGGGTGCTCCAGTGAGTTACTTCGTCTGGGTCTTGGCTGAGGACTTACCGCGTAATTATTCTGCCCAGAATATGACCACCAAGGGACAGCTGCCCCTTGAGCCTGGAGTTCCGACTGGGCCCGCCAAGCAGGGGCCTGCTATAATAATATGTAGCTGTTGGGGGGCAGAGATGCCACAGGCACTAAAAGTGGGACTGGGTGGGTGTGAATAAATACACAATGTGGTGCTGGGTGGGTGCAAAACACAAGGGTGTGGGGAATTAATTCACAAGGGGGTTCTGGCTGGGGCATCACATAAATCAATACTAAAGGGGGGCTGTCTGGTGGTATAAATATACAATGTGGGGCTGGCTGGGGACATAACTAAACAATGGGAAGCTCGGTGGAGTGCACAAATACTGGTGGGGACTGGACACATCAATACATAAGGTGGGCAGCTCGGGCCATCATATAAATCAATACCAAAGGCAGGGGCAGGCTAGGGGCATAAATACACATAGGGCTGGAGGTGATACACAAGGGAGAAAAAACACAAAAGACATAAGCAGTGTAAAAAAAAATATATATATATTGTGTTTTTTAGCTGTGTGTGTCGGTGTGGTAGAGCCTGTCCTGGTGTGTGTATGTTTGGGTGTTGGTGTGGCAGAGCCTGTCCTTGTGTGTGTTTCGGCGTGTGTCGGTGTGGCAGAGCCACTTCTCTTCAGAGCTGCATATGTAATACCCTAAAACCTTATCATACCTACTTTTTGATGATCATGCCCCTTCCTATGTGAAATGGTATTAAATACTAATATATAATGTCACAATTTTTTTTTTATTTAAAATAGCCATTTTAAATAACTATTCTCTGCCCCAAGTTCAAAATTATGTAACATTTAAGATAGCATTTACTCTTATGAGATTATCAAAATCTAACTTTGTGGGAGTTATATTCTCTGAACATAAATCAGATGTGATGGGCTATACACATTAAAGTCATATCAAAAATGATTTTGTATATATACATAGAAAGGCCTTTGTCTTTTTATATATATATTTGTTCTGGGTAATGTTTGTGGGGAGGCGGACGGAGAAAGAAGATATCAGATTAAGAATTGAAGATTGAATGGATAAGAGAAGAGAGAAGATAGCAGCAAAAAGATGAAGAAGATGCAGAAGAAGGTGAGGGAACGGAAGTGGTCGGCAGAAGTGAAAGAAGTCAGCAGAGAAAGTAGGGAAACTTTCAAAGAGTGTGAGAGAGTAAACGAGAATAAGAATGCGAGAGAAAATGCTGAGTTTTTGCTTCATTTTTTCAGATTCCATTGATTTTGTTTGATAAATCGCTTAAAAGTTCTTTCTGTATGCCGTCATCATTTGACATTTTGAACAGTCATACATACCTGGTGTTTATTGATGTTTTGGATTATATTTCCTTTTGCTTTCTGGTTATAAACTAAGTGCATGTCATGTAAAGCTTTAGCTAAAGCACTCACTGAAATAAACACCCGAGGAGAAGCACCAACATTCAGATGATTTTGAGGCAGTAATTTTTGTTTCCCGCTGCAGTTACGCAGAGATATTTTATAGATCTCTTCATAAAGCCTATTCTTTTCAGAATTTTCTGATAAACATTTATAATACAATATCCATATATCTTCAAGAAGCTTGTCTGCTGGACGGTTTGAAGGATGGATATTATCAAAGAAACTTCCGGTATCCGGCAGCGCTAGAGGATGCGGTTCTATGGCCAGACTGCCATTCAGGGGTTCTACAAAGTAATCTGTGAGATATTCATTGGAAGCCCAGGCAGGAGGAAGGATTAATGTTATATCTTTATGTTTGAGACACAGAGTTAAAATGTGAATAATTCTGATGCTGAAAGAGCCGCAGAGTATAATAATTCGAGCCGATGACATTAAAACCGTTTCTGACATCATTTTCATATTTTCAGAGAGTTCTTGTGATAAACTAATTTTTACAGTGAAGGAAATACAAATTCCATAACTTGTCAGATACGCTCTCAGAGCCTGACTCTCTGTCTCTCCGGTGTCATCATCAACCGCGAGAATTCCCACCCAGGTCCATCCGAAATGTTTTAGAATCTTCAATATAATTTTATTATAGACAAGATAATTTTGAACAGAGCGGAAGAAATGCGGATAAACACGTCTATCACTCAGCGCATAGTCTGTCGCTCCATAACTGATCTACAAGATGGAAGAGAAAAGTGTAAACATTCTGCGGTAAAGGTTTCTAATAACAGCTTGGAGTCAGACATGGTTGTGATCTCACCATGAAACTGAATGCTAATGTCAGACAATACATGGAAGACCATTCAGTTTACTCACCTGTGCGTATCCATACACCCCTAGTAACTGTGCTATGGGAATGGTAGTAGTAGAATGGTGATCGCCAATAAATCCAGCCACGTTGTTAGAATTCGCACAAGAGTAATTAGGGACGGTCATGCCGCGGCCAGACAAAATCTGAAGAATGCTTTTCACAGCTTTTCTTTCATCTAAACAGGAGTCATATATATGATAACCCAGGGTAATATTTGGTAAAATGTTTGGGTCGTTGTTCAATGTTTCAATGGTGAAAAGAAAGACCAGTAATTTGATGTAATCCATGGGGCTTGGGCTGTAAAGGTAGAAGAATTAGATTAAAGCAGAAGAACATAGTCAGAGGTCTGCCAGATAAAAACACTTATTAAGACTTTGTAGGAATACCATGTTACCATCAACTGGCAAAGGTTCTAGCTTTAAACGAATGGCAAAACAGGTCATGGGTCAGTAGAGAGTACTAGTGTGAGTGCCGTAATTACCCTCAGATATTTATTTAATGTAGGGCATGTCTTGCGGAAGACAAATCAAGGACCTTTGTGAAATATTTTTGTCTCAAGCCCATTCCTAGCCCTGCCTGAGATGGTTGCAAATGTCTGAATACAGTGGACAGTGGTGGTCATGGCTGAGTCTGGTCCCACCCAGTACAACATGTGGCCCCTCTTCACAGATTGAAAATGTCCAAAAAGACAAATCTACATAAAAAAGACATCGAAATTCACCTTATACACTTCTTCTGAAGAGAGAAATCTTATGAAATATAGGAATCCTTGGGAGGTACATAGTATATCCCTCTATTTCTGTCTGTTCCCTCCTCAAACTCTCAATCTCTTTTTCTTTTCCTAATGTGTTTTAATTTTCTTGCCATTCCTACATAGTGTCAGTCCTAATGTTTCAAGAGTTGGTTTAATAAAATAAAAAATAGTCAACATTTCGGTTAACCTTTGTAGCCATTATCATGCATTTATCACGTTCTCAAAAGGGGATGTCAGCTCCTTAGTGTAAAACACAATGACCTCTGTTTTACAGATACGTATTTTCTCCAATATCCTCATAATATTTTTTTAAATCTATATGGGTAGATTTACAAAAAGATATTAACTCTCCCAATCAAGTCAATAGCATAAAATTCATAATATTGCAAGAAAAAAAACACATCATACATTGTATAAAGTTAATTTCACAAAACAGCCTAATAAAAAGTAATAATAAAAAGTCATAAATATGTATATATTTACCTCAAAATAGCACTAGAGCATGTGTGCAAGTTATACCACGCAGGGGGAAATAAAAAATGTAATGTATGAAAACAGCTGGACAGCAACTGGATTTACTGCTTAACATAGTCACTTCCCTTAGTTGTTTTGGGCTCTCTATAAAATGAATTTGTTCTGCAGATATTATTTTTATGGTTAGTTGTAGAACTTACATGACACAGACTATTTGGGGGGAAAAATGATCCTGTCCAGAAAAAAAAATAATTCCTCATTTGACTATTCACCGTGAGAACTCCTCCAATTATAAGGTCCCCATCTTTAAAATACTCAAAGTCTTCAAATGGTTTGATGACTTGCAGATGACAGGCCGGTGCTGGGCTCTGGATCTCAGATCTGCAGGGCGTCACACACAGGAGCAACAAACAAACGAGACATTTCAATGGAAGAGACCCAGCGATCAGCATCATGCAGCCCAGTAACCTGCCGAGTGCCAGAGAGTGTCTGCCGGGTTCGGTGGAATCGAGCACCGTGTGGGTCAGTGGCATCTGCTGCATCTGATATCATTGTAATGAACCTGAACATCTCGGCTCTTTTTATACAGTGCGGTCTCATTCATTGCAATGGAGTCTCAATATAGATGCAGGACTTTGTGTTTTGGGATCGCAATTCTATGTTGGTTTTAAATTATAAGAAAACCGCAGAGCGCCGGTAATTGTCTGCATGGACAGAAATATACAAACGCAGACTTTAATGTCTTTAGAGTATTAGTTAGTTTTAGAAGGAAGTTTCATTCATCGGCAGTTTTATGTCCTTTAATAATATTTATCGTTTTCTCAGATGTAAATGTTATTCAGCACTTTTAATTTATTATTGATTTTTCTGCATATGTTATGTTTTTTAAAATTTAATTCACGGAGGTTTTCTGATTGGATAGGATTTTATTCTATTTGAATTTTAAATAATATGATTTAATACAGAAATGCACAATTTGTGTTAATGTACCTTTTGTATTCTAGTTATATTCATATTATCCAGCTCTGACATCCACCATTAGCATAGTCAGGACATTTTTTTTATAAAATGTCCGTCACTTCCTTTAATCCCCAGGAAGTAATAACCCACTTCCTGGACTCTCCCTGCATTATATCAGAAGACTGAGCACAAGCCTATAGCGCTAGAGGTTGTTTACTTTGTGAAGCTGTTTCCAGAAATATCTTTGGGCAAAACATCAAACAGCCATCACATACAGCACTTCAGACGTCTTTCAATTAAGACTCAAGTTTGCAATGTAAGCGAATTGATAACTTGAGTTGCTATAAGAATTTAGCAGTTAGGATCGTGTTCTGGGTCTTCTCCAGATGAGTGAAGCTGGAGCCTTTGTACAACTTCTCTGGAAAAAAGACTCACTTGAGATGGCAGTGAATCATAACTGTGCTATGGGAATGGTAGCACCTGATTGGTGATCACTAATAAATCCATCCACCTTATTATCATTCACATCAGTAATTAGGGACGTTGCGGCCAGACAAAATCAGTTTTTGGAAACACCTCATATTTTCATTTATTTTGGCACTTACAGGGTTAAATATGAATGACGCGCATCGCTGTTTCTGGGGGAGTTGCGCCCCAATAGCGTCCAGAAAAAGAGAAACTGCTGAACAAAAGTATATATTTTTTGAAAGATGACATCCCAAAGTATTTTACTTGGGGCATTTTAACACTTTTTATTTAACCATTTTAGTGCCAGTCCGTCCTAAACATTGCAGTAACATTTATTTTTTTCATTTTTAACAAACCCATTCTATCCAAACACAGTATTTCAGTATGTTTTACCCTGGTTACATAAAATTACTGAAACAACTCGTGATTTGTCTTCAGAAACACCCCTCGAGTACAGGAATACCCCATATACATTATTATTAATTTTATACTTTATTTATAAAGCGCCAACAGATTCTGCAGCGCTGTACAAGGTAAAAATTTTACAGATAGCGACAAGTACAAAATGACAAGCATTTGACATACACATACAAGAGGAATGGAGCGGCCTGTTCCTGTAGGAATTTACGTTCTAGATGGATAAGGGGTGAGAAACAGGAGGTGAGGACTGCGTGGTAGTGAATGATGTTATTGTGGGGCGAGATAAGGGTTGTAAGTGGGTAAGAGAGATGTTTTGATGTTTATGTCGGTGGTCGGCTTCCCTGAAGAGAAAAGTTTTTAGTGAGCGTTTGAAAGAGGGTAGAGTTGGTGAGAGTCGGACAGCATGGGGAAGAGAGTTCCAGAGGGTTGGTATTCTGGAACCCCAGGGTCAGATGCCTGGATATGAATGTCAAAGGAAATGAATAAGGTCAGAGAGCTTAACTCGTCCCCTATAAAAGCACACAAAGTCTTCTGTATTTTCTTAGATTTATTAGGAAAGTCACAGAAATAAATGCATTTGTTGGTTGTATAATGTTGGAGCTTCTCTAGAAGAAGGCGCTTTGGTGAGGGTGGAGGCGCTTCTGCAAGGGGAAGGTAAAAACGGATTGCCTTGCAAGGGAGTAGATAATCAGAACCTGTACTCACAGAGGCTGCTGAGATAGAATGTCCAGGGGAGAGATACAGGGGAACAGGAAAAACACCTAGGACAAACCAACTACTGAAAAGTTGCAGGGGAGGAGGAATAGCTCAATCTCAACTATGAGAATTGGAAAGTTGCCAGGGCTATAAATATTTTTTTACATGGGCATTATGGGTGTAATATTATAGTTGCTAAGGAACATATTTGACCTTTTTTTCTGATAAGAATATGGCTATAAATAATTTTTATATATGGGGATTATGGGTGGAATAGTATGGTTACACATGTTTAGTACCTTATTTAACAAGTTTCTGTTAAGAATATGGCTATAATTATTTTTTTACATGGGGATTATGGGCGCAATATCAAGGTTACACATGCTATGGAACATAATTGACCTGTTTCTGATAAGAATATGGGTAAAATCATTTTTCTACATGGGGATTATGGGTGGAATATTATTATCTTCTCTCTCTTTTTTTCTCTACTAATGGCCCTGACTATACACCCCACACCTTTCTCACTTTGAACTGGATGACATCGCCAGAATCTGTATTTTTAAACGGTATTTTAGTTTTCAGTCCTGACACCGCTGACATTTGACATCCAAAGATCCAAAACGCATAGCAAGCATCCCCTGCACAAAGAATTCGGCAACAACAGACGTACGTTTCAGCCATTTTAGGGCTGGTCTGATCACTTATCTGCCTTTTGGCCAAGATCTCATGTCTTATCCTAAGGTCCATGCCTATTGGATGCCATTGGCCGGGGGGAACTCCACTGGCAACCTGTACTATTCTGACCAGCCAATGACATGCAGAAGATGGTGTGATGGGTGGGATCAGTCTGATATGCTAATGCACAGTAGGAATTTCCTATAGGGGAGGCTATTTCAATGCTGTCTGTTCTTGGTCTGAGGAGAAGATCCCATGTTGTTTTTCTCACCTTAATTAATAAGGGTATGCATGCCTAGACCTGGGTGCCCTGGGTCCGCTAGGGGAGGCGATGATTTCAATCTGTCTCT
>VKOC01048371.1:0-40717 GCA_009364415.1 Spea multiplicata | reverse complement strand
ATATGATGTCATTACTTTCAACAAATGTAAAAAAAATGTTTTCCCAAAGCTCACATAGCAGAAAATGTATGTTTCCGTCTTCCTGCAGATGGCCGAGCAGTTGATGACGTTGGCGTATGAGAATGGGATAAACCTGTTTGATACGGCCGAGGTGTATGCGGCCGGAAAGTAAGTACGCCGTTAAACCGGAAGTCTGGTAACTTGGCGGTATACGCGTTACACGTATTTATTAGACGATTAAGATACGTGGCAGTTATAATGTTACTTTGGGATAAGAAGCCATTGCTGACCGTAGAATTCTAAACCAACATCTGTCTGTCCGTCAACTTTACTGAATCTTCCAAAAATGGACAATTCCCTAAACGGACCTGACGTGGAGCTTTGTGAAACCCGGCAGCTGAGTAATCCCACCGTCGTGTAGCTAACAGAAGGAGGGCAAATCTGGAAGAGAGAAGGAGAGAATGTATGCTTGGCAGGATTCTTTCTTCTGCCGTGTTACATGTGACGGTTGGGGGTAGCACAGAAATGCCCGTGACGCGGTCGTCTTACTCCTTTTTACCCCCCTCCTGCCGTCCTTCTGTGCTTGTTTTTTTTCCAGTTGGTTGGCATTTGCCTGCTCAAGTCTTTCTTCTGGTACTTGGGTCTTCTCTTGGATGCTCTTCCATGCCAGCTGCTTTCATTGCTGTTTAAAGCAAGTCTAGTCTCCAAAATTCTATTTATTTTTTTATCGCACATTGGAGTTAATTCTCCCGGGACTTCATACGCTTGAATTTAGTTATGAGACTTATCAGACTTTCTCGCTTCCCTCCTCCTCCTGTTGCTTCTACTGGAACCAGGAAAGATTTGTATTAAAAGTATCGTGTATGCTCAGCAGCATCCTCATTGGTATTATTAAAGAATCAGCCAATCATACGCTTCCCAGCAAGACTAGATGTTAAGATAGTGTGTACGTGATTGGCTACTTACCTTGATTTTTAGGTTCCATTGACTAGAATGGGACTTCTACTGAGCATGTGCAAGATGCGTACCGCAGTATGCTCTGTGCTGTCAGTAGAGGCGGCAGGGGGGAGGAGCTAAACGAATCTGATAACTTATAAATGCACCTAAATAATACACCTATTCGCATGCAGTAAAATGCGCCGGAGTCCATAGAAAATAGATTTCTACTATAGAAATGTGCCAGATGTCCAGTAACTGCAATTATTATCAGAGTATTACAGTGGCTGACCCCTCAGCCTCTCTTACTTAGCCAAATTGCCAGCAGCTTCTAAAGGGGGAAAAAAATCAGCTTCCAGCCCGTATTTAATGCCACCGTCAAAAAAAAAAAAAAAAAAGGCGCAATCAACATACACAAGATGTAGCCGGCCCGTCGCTGACACCGGCGGAGCAGAGGACAGACCTCGTTCGGTGCTTTGTTCGTGGCCCCTTCGTCGTCTCTAATAAGATTCAGTTTGTTTATTAAAAAATAACTGAAATCTATAAAGAAGGGGGGGTATACGAAGATTTTTGGAAAAAGGAGTCTTTCTTTTTTACCGTATCGATAGAAATTCAGTTTTGTTTTTGTTTTTTTTATTTGTTTTTTTTTTGTGGTTTCCACCTTGTGAGAGGCGTTGGCGACCCTCCGCGTAACGATTGTCTCGCTAGAAAGCGTTCTCTCCCGGTAATTACGAGCCGCGTTTTCGGTTATTTCCGCTCATTAGCCGTAATATTTTCTTTATTTATGTGTTTTAGGGCAGAAGTTGTATTGGGGAATATCATCAAGAAGAAAGGATGGCGGTAATTGTTCTGTTGTTTTTTTGTTCCTTGATGAATCTTTGATGCGAAGACCAGCGCCGTCCGCAGCGATCTCGCACTGAAAGGGAAAACGCCGCTAAATAATTCACGGGGAGTAATAGTTTAGCTCCATTTCTTAATACGCCGCGGCCGCTTTATGCAATTTGAAACCCGCTCTTTTTTTTTTGCACTTTAGCTTATTAAAAATAACCGGCTTCTTTGTTTCTGACCGTATTCTGTTCTCTCGCCCCCTTCTAGGCGCTCCAGCTTGGTTATAACGACCAAAATATTCTGGGGAGGAAAGTACGTGAACCCGGCCATTTTACTAGTAACGGAAATAGCGTTTTCTGTCGGGTCAGACATCTCGCTGACGTTTTTGTTTTGCGTTTTAGAGCGGAAACAGAAAGAGGTTTATCAAGAAAACATATCATCGAAGGTACATTTTCACGATTATATCGTAAAGCTCCAGAACGGACTGAAATGTTTTAATTGTTGCTGGTTTTATTGGCGTTTTCTTCTCTCTCTCTGTAGGCTTGAAAGCTTCTTTAGAAAGGTTACAGCTCGATTATGTGGATGTCGTCTTTGCTAATCGTCCGGATCCAAATACCCCCATGGAAGGTAAGACCCCGTTACATTAATAAGGCGTCCTCGATCGTTCTTTTAAAACGTTTCTTGTCCTCCATTGTCATGTAGGAGACGCATAATCCTGTATTACGGCGCGTTTCTTCATGCAGTTATGGGGGGAAATCAATCAAAAAATCTTCTATATCATTCCCAACATAGCGTATTAGATTTTTACTTTGGTTGCAGAAATAATCACTAACCACTAACACACGACATGATGCGTTTATAACCCGGAGACCCTGACTCTGAATGATACTCTGTAGTGATATATCTTTTATAGGCCGACACGGAGTTTTTATATAGACTGCTTTCTCCTCTTCCCAAAGCCCGGCCATGCACTTTGAACTTGAAATCCACCAGACAGACTGTAAAATGCACAGGCGACCACGGACCGGGGGTCTCAGCGGCACCGTTCATGACCCCGATTCTGCCTAAAATTAACAGGTTTTCCTAGATTCGAAACATTTGCATTCACAGTTTTGTTGGAAACTGCGGTAAATGTTAATATAATAAATCCATACCCCCGACCTGGGTGCAGAATCTGCTTCCCGTTGGTTACCGTTTATCGAGCAGATGACTACTAAAGGTTTAAGCTTTACAGACTGAAAATGATTTAATTCATCATTTTTTCACCATTCACGGCTGCACACATTACTCTTGAGGAGACGTTAATGTTGGTTGTAAGCTCGGTGGGGGGTATGTTAGCCAGGATCTCAGAGGCTTTTTTTGTTGTTATCTGTAAACCCCACTGAGATCCAAGGATCCTTCCCACCACGGAAGGTCCTACCGGCCAGACGGGAGGACCTCCGTGCCTTAAGTGCTGTCGGACGTTGCCCACGCGCGGCAGACACAGGACGTATCTATGGTCGTTCAACGTGATTATCGCATTCTGTGCTCCCTGATGTCAAACTCTGTCCTTCCGCTGTAAACTCTGGTCTCTCAAACTTTTCTTTTATCACCAGGGGACCCATTTAGTTCTTCCAAGTCAAGAACATTCATCATAGAAGGTACATAGTACCCACAGTCTCCATGCTGACTTTCCTGTCCGGCAGGCATTTTATGGGACAGATAATGTCTTTTTTTTATCTATACCATACAAGTGTGACCCCCCCAACCAACTCTTATCCATAAAATGCATAAACCAAAAAATGCCCCTTAAGAACATTCTTGCAAGTAAAACCCCATTTTATATTTTTGTAAGTCTGTTTAATTGCTACGTGCCCCCCCCCCGTTACCCTGATTTGTGCCCCCCCCATCGTTCTGTATCTTGGGTTTTCTGCATGGTTTCTGTAGGCCGGTGTCTTCTCTCCACCCGCGCAAATCCGGCATCATTGGCGATGTGTTTGGTTGACTTCGGTGACCCTCTCCGCAGCACGTTGGTGATGTGACGAGGAAACTCAATGATGCCACCGATCCTCAAGAAATATTACCGCTGAATCTTTCTTGAAGACGAGATTTAGGCTACAGTTGGGCAAAAATGCACCCGAATCAAACGTTTGCCCCCCAAAAACCCTTCCTCAGAAAGCCTCGACTTAATCGTATATCTGCTGCGTAAGGATGTTGTTGGGGGGGGGACAGTAAAGCAGGAAACGATATTCCTAAAAAGTAAACCCCCTCTCGTTGAGCATAGCGTTCGACAAACAGGCGACAAATATACGTAAGAATAGTCCAAGAGTAACCTGGGATACGCGGGACATCGCAAGGTCCGTTTTAGATTTAGCTTTACTGTGCCCTTAAATTAATGGGGTTTTGAATGACGCCAAATAGTTTCCAAATCGGCAAAAATACAAAAAAATTAAAAAATATATATGTATTGTCACCCCCTGAACACATAACCGTCGCCATATTTGCCCAATTGTAGAGGATGTTTGTTCTGCCTGCGACAGACCTTTTCTTCGGTGATGTTCCATGCGCAGCGTGCTCTGCCAGCGGAGCGCCTCCTCATTGAGTTTTCATTTTCTTTCGATTCTCGGAGCCTTGTTAGCTCGTTGCTCTGTGACGTCGCATGTCCGTGTCTGATGCTTGGTGTGGATGTCGACTGCTTTTCTTTTTATCTCATCATTATTTTATTTTTTTGGCATGAGCCGATACGTTCGTCGGAGGCGCGGAAAAGGAATTCTGCATGACGGAGAAAGACGGGCCGCTGGTTCCCGAAAGTGTTTCTAAAAAAAACCTAAATAAATAAATGAGAAAAAATATTTATATATATAAATAAATTCAAAAGCGAAAAAGAAATCTACATCTATCTATCCGCTTACAGATATATCCCGGAAAATTCCTCTTAGATTATGAGCCAATATCGAGCGTTTTTAACCATAAATCTAGGTGTTGGAGGGTATAGATGAGCCGCATGCTGTTCGGTTTCTCTTCCGTTGGACGTCCTTTTAGATGCTCTTGCGCGTTTCCGTCGCCGCACTTGCCGTAGACCTTCGCGTTGTAGCGAGGACGCCGGCTTCCGTTCACATCCACGCAGCCCGACGTACCGTCTC
The DNA here is from genome assembly GCA_009364415.1 of Spea multiplicata. Taxonomy (NCBI): domain Eukaryota; kingdom Metazoa; phylum Chordata; class Amphibia; order Anura; family Pelobatidae; genus Spea; species Spea multiplicata. Next base: position 35,831 of record VKOC01048371.1, on the reverse strand, counting down.
ACTCGGGGGGGTTGTATTCATTATGCAAAATACGTTGGACTGAAAAATCAAATGACATACGGCTGCGACCCGTGCCAGGAGATGCCAGATACGGATCGCCGGGGGGGGGGGGGGGGGCGTTTGCTTTTTTAATGTTTTTCGCTGCCTTTTTATGATGTCACCGGTGAGTCACCGTTAATGCTTACAGAAGATCTATTACTCAAAAAACCTACGCTTAATATTTAAAGTAGTTTAAAAATATCCACATAGGGTGGATGAGAAACCCACCCTATGTGAGCAGCATCTTAACTTCACGTTTTCAGGGGTCTGTATAATTATTCCTCCCCGTTGCTTTCTCTCTTTTGGTGTTACTTAATGTAGTCGGGTTATCATTATTGTCGTTATTGGATCGCAATGGAAGTTATGCATAAAGAGGAATGCTGACGAAAAGTGGAGCAATTGCCATAGCAATCAATGTCCCCGCCGACTGCTTAATTCTCAGCATTTTACACCAAAATCTATACATACTCCCAAAGCTTGTACAGAAAGCCGTTGGTGCGGAATACAAGGTTCTTATACATTAAAAAATCAAAATGGAGCAATAGCTCATATGGACCAAATATTGAATATATTCTGTATTTTTCATAATGTTAATTTACATTTTCTTATTTCCCTTAAAACCTAAAATATGACCATTTCTTATTTAACATTTTTTTTTTTAAATGGTGCGGTTTTGAGGCTACTTCTGCGTTAATATAACCTGATTCGCTAACAATATAACATTCCCAGCATGCACCTGGCCCTAACATGTTATGTGTAGGTTTAAATCATTCAATGAATTGCGTCTTAAAGATCCTCACTAAAGCAAAGAGTCATGAAAAGTATAAAGTTTACCAACGGCTAGTCCAGGCTCCTTAATGACTTGTTTAGAATGCTGCTTTTGTAGATAACACGGGATATATTGAGATGTAGCGATACGTTTCGAGGCACAATTTCCTGCGAGCCGCAGAGCGGGGCACGTCGAGCGCATCGCGTGTTAATGTTTTTAATATCCTGTAGGTCAGTCAGCTAGAATAGGGTTTTTCCCCCCAAAAAAAGAAAATAATGACATTTTCTTCCTGCGGGAATTTCTACAAACACCTCGTTACTGTTCTAGTTTTGGCGAAGCCTCCTGGGGGAATGTCGCCACCTTCAGAAGGGGGGCAAAAACATCAAATACCCGCTTTCTGACGAAGCTAAGTACGTGACGACACTACTTCATTCGTTTGTTGTAGGAGAAATGTAGAAGCTGCCCCTTCGTAACGCGTAGTTAATGTTGCAAGACGAAGTATTTAAATTCCAACCTTTTTAGTCGATTCTCCTTTGTCTGGAGACTGTGTATCTAAATGGTTGTTGGACACCCGGTCCCCAGGGCCACCGACAGCCCATGATGTTAAAAGTCCCCAATAACGTTCCAGAAACCTGAGCATTTTGGTCCATGATTACTGTTTGGGGACCATTGCTGTTGGGCATTGAGGTTTTCTGTTGGTGTCGGTTTCTTCTGGAAGGTTAGTTGATGCTATGGAAGCATTGGGTGAGAAATCCCTTCATTCATTCGCACTAAACCAACAACTGTATAACCGCCAGCTCAGTTTTATTATTTTTATGTACAAAGTAACAGAAGATTCTAGTCCTGTTTAATGGCTTTTAATGATCAAACCACTCTATTAGGTTCCCACTACATTCATGTTTTATGAATGACAAAACTCTGACATCTGAAGAGCTTACAGACCAAACCTGACAATCCAGGCTTCTAAGTTGACTTTAACTTTCCTGATCGTTTTTGACTTGACATGTAACTCCTACAGGCTCTATTATTGGATCCCACCGAGTTCTGTAGAAGCGCCCGTTGTGTTGATATTGGAGAATTCTAATAGAAAATGTAACATTTTTGGTTAACAGCGTTAGCTTTGTAACTCTTATGAGCCGAGAGCGATGAATTAGTCAATCCTCCCCACCAGCCAAGCCCGAATCCCTCATAGAAATAGACTTCATTCTTCTCATATATTCATTGAATTTATTTTTGTTCATTCACGCTCGGTTGTCTCTACTTTAAATTAGAACGTTCTGATAAGGCTGGCACGGAATGCATTGTCCAACCTTTGGCTTTCCTGACCGTTAAAACGTTGATAAAAGATCTTTTCATGTGTAGTAAGTGAGCGTCCGGTGCGTGTTATTCCCATGGTGTGTGTTTGCGGGCGTAGTGTAGTTTATGTTACTGCGATGGTCCTATAACCCACTTCGCGGACCCATTGCTGGTTCTCGGTACCCTTCGCCTTCATCCCAAAGTGCCTCTGGTCAGAGCTGAGTTCTCACTTGCTGTTTAGGAAAGAATAACCGGAAAATCCTGCCGTTACTTTGGGTTTTTGTTCCTCCTTTCGAGTTCAATAAACATTGCTTTTGAAAAGGAAAGCGACAAATTACACTGCTTGCAAGATGTCCTTGCAGCACACGTTCCCTCTTGGTGTTGTAGACTTAGATTCCTGCATGGCGCTCGATACTCCTCCTGTGTGTAACTTTGGTTTTTTACCCTCCCGCCTTCCCTCCGTTATTCTTTCCGCAGAGACCGTCCGCGCCATGACCCACGTAATTAACCAAGGAATGGCCATGTACTGGGGGACGTCGCGCTGGAGCTCTATGGAAATAATGGTAACGTCACAACGTTTTTATGGAAATCCCCAATGATGTATGGCTTACCTAAGTCGAGCTGGTGAAAAATGTCTGCCCGTCTGCTTCGTACATCAGTCCAACTCTCCAAAATGACAGAAAAGGTTCAGAAGCGAGCGATAATACACATTAGAAAGCAAACGTAACGTTCGGAACGGTCTGTTGGGCAGACTGGATGGGCCTAATGGTTCTTTTATCTGCTGTCACTTTCCACGTTTCTGCGTTTAAACTGAAAATCAAAGATTTTGATGCTAATTTGCATAAACAAGTACTCGTCGGGGCGAAAGGCTTCCAGACGAATTTCAGGATAATTATTTTTGACGTTGAGCGAGCATTCGTTTGTACGAGGGGGGCCTTCTTACTTCACTTCAATAAGCTTATTTTCCGCTGTTTTTTTTTTTCTTTCTTCGTAGAAAGGGCCTTTAACTGACTTTTTTCCCTTTTCGGGTTTTATCCTCTTCTGCCATCAGACCTCATGTGTTTATATCATACAAACATACAAACCCGTAATGTGTTACTAATCAGGTAGTCCTCAAAATATGGGGCGTATTTTATTTTCTGCAGGTGTGTATAATCTCCCTCTTTTTTTATTTATTTTTTTTAGACATCTAAATTGTCTGTTTCCCCCAAACAAATCAACTTGTGTTAATTAAAGACCCTCTTATTCTAAAAACACACACCCCAGGGGTACTTGACAACTAGAGACAATTGTGCGGAAATCTCATTTCTTCAGGTCCCGTGCTGCGTAGTTCATTTATTTATTATTATTATATTTATTTATCCTTTCTTTTTCCTCCCCTCTAAGGAAGCCTATTCGGTCGCGAGACAATTCAACTTAATTCCTCCGATCTGCGAGCAAGCCGAGTATCACATGTTTCAGAGAGAGAAAGTAGAAGTCCAGCTGCCGGAGCTTTTCCATAAAATCGGTAATGTGCCGTTCTAAGCCCGAGATCGAAGAGTAACTGTATCCAACAGGGCCGTACGGTATATATCATGCTATAAATGGAGGACAGAGGAGGGTCGTACAGGTGCTCGGCTGGGTGTAATGTGAGTTTTAATCCAACAGCTGAGAAATAAAAATAGCTATAAAGCCGCATTGTGAAGGCGCCACGCTCTCTCCTGTAACGTGTCTTACATTTGCATTTGTATACCTCTAAGCCTGAGGACTTATCTTGGCATTACTCTTAAATCTGATGATCCGGCACGCTGTGTTATATATAGGATTCTGTTTGAACCCCCGCATGCATGGTGAGCGTATTCGGTTATTGCGCAATGCCCACCGAGCTGCAGACGTTGCATTTGCCTGGACAGCAGAGTTCAATGGGTTCTAGAATTAACCCTTACCGGATTAGTCTCGGGGTGTCGCCTTCGTCGCTGTATTCCCTTCTGTGTAGCCGATCAAGGATCTTACGGGGATCTTAAGTTGATTATTGCTGGCCTGGGGAAAATGCTGAAAATAAGTCGAGTATTAAATAAGCCAGATAAATATTAATTCTGAGTAGCACGCGGCCCACGGTAACCCACACCCCGAGGTTTCGGTGAGTAGAGAGTATTGGTGTAAATAGGCTGAGTGCTCGTCTTGCTACTTGCAGGTGTGGGAGCCATGACCTGGTCTCCACTCGCCTGCGGGATCGTTTCCGGAAAATACGACGGCGGAATCCCACCTTATTCTAGAGCGTCTTTGAAGGTAACAGACCCACTGCAGAAAGTTTTTCCCAAAAAATGCCCCAAAAAAAGCTAAATAATTACCAGTCAAATTATTCTTATTATGTTATTAGATTATATAGGTTTTCTCATCAAGGGTTTTGAGAGTAACCCCATAATTCTGGAATGTGATCTTTCTGAAGGGTTATCAGTGGCTAAAAGACAAAATTCTGAGCGAAGAAGGACGGCGACAGCAGGCAAAATTAAAAGAACTCCAAGCCATCGCGGAACGTTTGGGCTGCAGCCTCCCGCAGCTGGCTATCGGTAAGCCACGGGGTACATCGCTCGGCTTAAAAATGGTTATAATTAGGACTAACTAAATGATCTATTTGAAAATGTTTTAATATGATCACTTTTTGGTTTGTTTTCAGCTTTACTTTTTTCCTGATTTTGTTGTCAGTTTGGCTTTTAGGAGTAGAAGCCCGCTCTGTGAAGCTCGGTTTATAATCTACCGGCTTCTTGTTGTTTTGCCATGTTGAATATGTTTAATCGGCAGGAAGACGCCAAGCTGACGTTTTTTCCGTCCCGCCATCGTGCTTCGTTATTAGCAGAAAATGCAGAACCCGGGTGGTCTTTTGATTACAGAATAACGTGTGACGGCGCAGCCATCTTTTTGGTTCCCTGTCCATAAAGGAGCAGTTAGTCCGCTCAGCCTTCCCGTGTCCTGTGATAAATCCTGTAAAGCTTTTATGGATCGGGGGCATTAGCCGGTCTGTTTGGCTGCCAGAGGCACAGAAGGGTCTGCGCTGGGTTTAATCTGAATTCAGCTGCGAGAGGAGAGTGTGCACGTACACGTGCACGTGCAGCTGCAAGGGGGTTAAGCGCTGCTCACATCACACAATGCAGAAAATGTGCGCTGCCACCCTTTTAATTAACAGCATAATTATCCGCCGGCTCTTCAGCAGCTGCAGCCTGTAGCTTGGCTTATTACAGTCGGCTAATTCATACATAATATACACACAGCATGTGAGCAGGATTCTGGTGGCTACACCCCTCCCCCCATGAAAACTCAGCAGTACGTTGACTTTTATAGGATCTTGTGCCATCAGACCCAACGTCTGACGCAGACGTTTCTTTCGGTTGAAGGTAGAATGTGGTTCTTGTCGTTGCAGCTTGGTGTCTGAGGAATGAAGGGGTCAGCTCGGTCTTACTGGGTGCATCAAACGCAGAACAACTTCTAGAGAACATTGGAGCGATACAGGTAGAGTACATAATCAGTGCGTGTATATGTTACACGTACCCCCCCCACACACCTGTATGTTAAATGTACCCTTTGACTGGTGATAATGGGAGTTGGATATTAAAGAAGCTTTTAGGTGCTTAGTCACTAGAGTCTGACTCTCAGATATCCCCACAAGCTCTTTGAAATTGGCTCTTCAGATCGCATACTGAAAGCACAGATCTCCTGGAAACTCTTCTTAAGGTCCTCAGGGGTCTTGTCTTTGGTTAGGAATCTATCAACCTGAACTAAAGACCCTGCAATCTCTTCTGCAAACTCTCACTTTAGTGAATAAACCCCTTGAGGTCAATAACAGTTTCTATTTCTTTAGATTAAATCTGTTTCCATTTATTTAATAAAATTTTTTAACACAGGTCCTTCCAAAGCTGTCATCTTCCATTATTCACGAGATTGATAGTATTTTGGGCAATAAGCCTTACAGCAAAAAGGACTATCGGTCATAATGGCGGCTGCAGTTTGGCCGGTGCCGCCACGATCCTCCTGTCCCGCGGGTCGCCTGCTTCAAAGCTTTACAGATCAAAGTGGAGTGCGACGGCGTCAAAAATCCCAATAACACAGAAATAAATCCACATAACGTCGGGAGGGCCGTTCAAAGTATTAATGTAAGAACTCATCCGCTTAACGTGTACAAGTATCCGCCGATTTGTTTAGCTGCACAAACGTAGTCGGAGGACGCGGTCGCTCGGCCGGAACACCGTGTGAAAATGTAACTTCTTCTGTGTTAAAGCTGTCCGTCTCCTCCGGTTCAGGCATGAGCTGAGCTCTTTCGTTTGCATCGTTCCTGGCGCAAGAAATGCGAGCGGCCAGGAGAAAATAATCCGATTTCGTGTATTAACCCTTCTGAAAAACTGCACATGCCTTTTCTAATTTTAATCTGTGCCTCTAGAACTGGAATATTTTACATTTTTTAGAACCGTTTAATTGATGTCTCTTTCTTTTTTTTGTTCGGATCTACAAAACTTTTAGCGAAAGGAAAACGTTCCGTGTTTGTGTCCAGAATCTCCCGGATTTGTTAATAATGTAGCGAGTTCTTGTCTCACGGCAGCTGTTCTTGATGTTTCACCTTGCAGACGCCTCTGAAGGTCGCACCCCGGCAGCGTTTCTCATGTCGTCCGGCGATATTTCCGGGCAGGCACTAAGACGTCTTAAACTTTTTTCATTTAGAAATGAATGTTGCTTCTTGTCCCGTGTGTCTGCCCGTTCTCATACAGCGAAGTCTCCGGCTCACCGGGCTCTGTCTCTGGGTGGAGGGAGCAGTATTTAGACACGCCCACTCTCCGCCACATACTCCTCCTACCCCCATACAAAATGTAATATGTCAGCATTAGCCTTAAAAACTCTGCCCCTTTTGTGTCTAGCCACACCCATCTCAAAGTCACTGCCCCTAAAGAGGGAGGGCTCCGCGTTACCTGTTCCCAGGTATGCCCATTCTCCATCTCTCCTCGCCCACCATCTCGCCTCGCCCTCCATCTCTCTTCGCCCTCTATGATGTTTTGGGGTTTTTTGCCCTTGATGTGTTTACAAATAGTAAAAAGGTACATTTGTAGTATAAAGGCTGGTATTACAGATGACATCATTGGTTCGTTTATTTCTTTGTGTCATATCGCGGTAAGTCTGTGGAACTGTTTGCATCCGGACCCTAAAGATCAGTCTGTTGAGAGGATCCGTGACCCGTCTTTGCGGAATCCTATGTGCCCGGGTTTTGCTCTACACGCGTGTATTTGTTTTGTAATGTTGCACATTAATTGTCGTTGGCGTTGTGTATTTTTGGACTGGAAATCTAAGCACTTTGCTGACAAGCGAGAATTATTTTCTCACATCCAATGAGCGGGTTCTCACATTTCTTTGCACATAGGGGATCGGTACTGTAGCACTAGAGCTCCCCACACGCGTGTTTACGAGTGTCCGTGTTGTGCCGTATGTTGTGAACTCCTCGATGGAAAACCACCTTGGGTTGGGTCTCTGAGGAGTAAATTGTCTTTTAGCAGTCAGTATGGCCGCCTTGTTATTATTTTTATAGGAAGCGGTGCGGATATTAACATTTATCTGCGTTAACAGCGAGTTCTTCTCCGACTCGCCAAGTGCACTTACTACCCGTTCAGACGTTATCGCTGGTGGAAGGATACGGAACGATCTCCATCGTAGTGCCTGCTTTCAATCTCAGATGCCATATGAGCTTAAAACGGAATTACTTCCAAAGCTTAAATACAGCGAGATCTTAATTCATGTTCCAAACATTTAATAGAAAACCATTATTAACCCTTTCTGCCATGTGTAGTCAGTTCTGCCCCGTAACCAGAGATCGGCCATAAATAAATAAATGCCTTCAGTAGGCCGTAGGCCAGAAGCGAGCATGTCAGAATTAACAATCCCGGCGATCGCCGTTACACATAGGACTGGAATTGTACGGTTACTAATATCGAAGGGATATCGGAGACTTAAACTTTCTATATCACGTTTTCTGTGCGCTTGGTAGAAAGGCATTTTGTGAGGTTTGGATGTCGGGGCGGTATAATGCGGGGAGTCCTCGGTGATGTCTCACCCCAAGATCCTCTCATGGCGCACATCCTGTGTGCTGAGCGCTGGCGCATTATACACCAGCAGGGAGGGGTTAAAACACTTGTTTTATTTTAATAACGACATACGGGAAATGGTTAAACTTAAAAGTGTTTCTTCTGTATAACTTCCCATCCACACCAGGCCTGCTGCGTTTTCCGGATTCACTCATTAAAGCTGCGTGATTCTCCCTTAAAGGGACAGTTTAATGACTGGCGCCAAGTGTATGAGTGGAGTGTGGAGGGTAATTGTGATAAATATATACCGGGGAACCCCCATGGAGCGTTAGAAAAGGACATTGCTCCACGTATCTCGGTATAAACGGCGGCGCTGCTCCTATCCCACCAAAAGCGGTGCCCATAATGTATGTTTTTATAGGTATAATTCCCTCGGAAATATCCTTGTGTTTTCTGATCCGTTTAGTGATCCCGCGTTACAGTCGAGGGCGACAGTTTGTTCACATATAAATATAGATAAAACAGATGAATTTAAAAAAGAATCCAATGTACCGAACCCAAAAGTGCCCTTTTCTCTCAGTTCTATATTTGGTGATGATTAAAGTAATAAAGAGAACGAGAAATCATATGTTTCTATTACCCCGCTCTCTCCATGTTATCTGAAAGTATGAACCGGCTCCCTAATTGTATATAAAACATACAGAACCTCTCAATGTGCATAAAAAAGCAGCAACACATGGCCAAAAATGCATGTATCAAGAACGCAAGCTTTGGATGAAAGGCACTGAATGTAAATCCTTTTACTTTTCAACTCGCATATCCATAAACGTCTTTTAATTCACGCTTTTACCAACGTGTGATAGAACGTTTCCATATCTCCCGCTACGTCTTACCGAGCACGTTTCAAAGGACGTCTATCCAACGGTTACCGAGTTTATCGAGCCGTATCTCCATCGCTGAACTGATCCTGTCAGTTGCCAAACGGTTTAACCTTTTTAAAACGCACCTTTCCTCCTCCTCCACTACGAGAGATTGTAATACGCGTCGCACAAAAATAAAAACAGGAGAAAGTTTGGACCTCGCAGGCTTCCTGGAATCCTAAAAGATATAGATTGGAGTTTTAGTCGCTGGGCTTTCGTTTGCATTTTTTTGGCGCAGTTACCATGCTTTAACTTGACGTTTAGGAAGCCCGAGGCGGCGGATTGAATCTGTCTGTTATGTTTAGTTAATGTTCTGTAAATACAAATACTGTCTTTTTTTATAATTCTGTATATATTTTGGTTGTGTTAAGCTGCGTATATATTATGAGCCAGAGATTGCGGTGTGTATTGTGCTTCGGAACAAATGTTCAGAGATTGACAGCAAATATTTATGGAATGACAATAAAACAAAAATAATGAAACGTTGGTCTTGCGCTGGTTTTCTCGGCTTTGTATTTACAAACCCGGCTTTCTCTTCACTATTTTATAAATATATATATATATATATATATATATATATATATATCAGAACCTTTACTAGTTTATATACTATACTAGTTTATATCTATAGTTGAATCACTTTACAGTTACCTTAAATAACATTTTAAGTTTCATTTAGGCAACATTCACAGTTTACATATAAGTTTTTAATTAAATAACGATCTTAAACTAAGAAAAAAAATATGAGTCTGTTACTTTCGTTATAAAATGATTAAGAAACGGAATAATGGCTGATTTTCTTGGGTAGGGATAACTAGTAAAAACAATTCTGTTGGCCCCGATACAGTCAGCCGTGTAGTAATGAACTGAATAGTTTGTTTATTAAAATAAAACATCTGGAAGGCTACATATAGAATCTTCATTTATTCCATTTGGGGAACAATGACCTTTTCCGATGGATCGTTGGGTTGAGAAACTCAAGTTTAGGTCCCTTTATTTATGTTTATTTTGGTCCATCTGAATTACCTTCATAAACCACAGAGGAGTCTAAAACACAATTTAAATTTGAAATGATTTATTAAACACATATAACAAAACACACACATAATACACGGTAAATGTGTTCGGTCAAAGTCCCATCTTCTTGGATGAGGACTATTGATCTCCGCATACTGCTTAAATGCACAAAAAAAGAAAAGTCTCCAAAAAAAAAGGTTTTCATATTTCAGCTTTCACAATCCGGTACATGTAGAATAGTCGAACAGTCATCTTATTTAAGCAGTAAAGGCAATGAGTCCAACTTCGGTTTTGTTTTGCTTTATATGTTCAAGTGCTATTTTAATGCTGAGTAAGCGTAACGGAATCCCATCGCTGCAGGAGCTGCCTCGTTGATGCTTCTAGCGCATGAATGTTAGCATTTAGTGGAATGTTGAGGGTAATTCTTACAATGTAAACATAAGAAGAACTTGGTCTCACAATTAGAAAATCAGAATTTGTTTAGAAAGCATAAATGAAAGGCTGGTCACAGATTGTGATACATTTACAGTCATCATTACCTTCAAGTAGCACCCATACAAGGTGTATAGATACGTATGCATTCGCTACACAAATATTCGCTTAAAGATGTTACAATGAAAAAACTGAGTGTACAAAATGAAGATTAATTAGTGCCTTCAGTACCAATAACAAAATATATACCAGGTTTATTCTGGAAAAATCAAAGGTGCCTATTCTCTAAGGCCCAATGTAAATGAATATAATTCTGGGCTCTGAGCTGACAATCAATTCAAGTTGCTTCAGTGTTATCTCGACTGAGTTGGGCAAAACAGAGCAACTTGACTGCAACTTAAGTCAATCCACTCCTGCTCGGCTTCCAGTTCATATCATCAATAAAGAGCAAAGCAGCTTGTAAGATGAGAGAAAGACAATGGAAACCAACTCCACAAAAGTAACCCAACTCAAAAGGAGGTTGTCCCAGAACGGCTCTAGATCGATCAAACAAATTTATATGCTGTAGAATTTATCTGGACGATGCTCAACCTAAAAACCCAAAGACTTCAAATTAAACCCTGACAGCATGTCAGCATTTTAGTAAACCGGCAAGATGGTGTTTGGGTTTAATCTGTTCCCTCCTTATCGCAACAGATGACTCCGGAATTGGTAAACGGATCATTCCGTGCACTCGGTAACGTCCGATAGTTCATTGCAGCAGTGCTGAGCAGAGACTTCCGTGTCTGCTGAGGAGTTTTATATCCAGAACTGTCAGAGGCGCTGCCGCAAACCTCTTCTGTTGAGTTTGAAGATGTCCTAGCTAGTGTTCTCCTGAGCTACCCTCAAGTTCCCATTCATGCATGGCTGGACAAACGTACTCTGTCTACCTAGGAACAATCAGAATGGTAGATAAATGCCTTTGGGCGCCATCGAGATGGACTTAGATCCTCTTTTCCCCTGGTGCATAGAACCAACTAGATGGCTTTGTTTGTTCTGCTGATGAATGGACACTTGGGTTTTGATAAACTGCCCTAATTAATCCATAATAATGGATTTTAAAAACTGGATACTAAGGTGTGTTGTAAGATAAGGCCTCCTGGCAGTAGGAATATTTTTCCTAATACCCCAATATTGAGTATAAATCCATATAGTCGATTAATTATAAGGGAAATGTATAAAAGGTGATTTTATTTCTATGCCAAGCAACAGAATGGGCCTAAAATTGTTAGTCTGTTCCTGGATATTTCTTCCCATTGGCCATGGATGTTTAATAAGAATCAGCTATAAGTGCAACAAAAAAGGCATATTTGAAGCTTAGAAACAATTTGTATCCAGTCCAAAACGTGCGCCAAAGGGGGCTGAAGTGCTCAACAATATTAGAATAGCTGTGTTAATGTCTAGGTAAGGATGACGCATCCATGGCCTGAACTTCAGTATTTAGTGAATCTTCAGTGTTTGTGTTTTTATTGCTTTAAACTGTATATAAAAAAAAATATAGCCAAAAAATACCATTTTAGAAATATATACATAGGATCAGTTTGGTACACACCTTTAAAGTGCTATATATTACTAATTAATTGAAATATTTTTATTTGCTAACGCAGCACAATAATGCAAATAATACTGCCAGCTAAAAATGTGATATTATTTTAGTGGGCAGACCACAAACTCTGTTGATCTGTCGTTACTGGACGTTGCTCCCAGCTTTCCGTGGGTACATTACTGAACTCATTGACCCTCATGGTTGTATTGTCCCTGTTCTTGGCCAAATAACCACGTAGTGTGACACCCGCCACCGCTGCCAAAAGATACGTCGGTTTAGGGAAAGAGTGAGGAAAGGGACCCCCACCTCCTACATCCGAGGGTACCACAGAGGCTACTCCACAGCGGTGGACCACAGTTCTGCCCAAATCTCAAGTGTTCATAGCCAAGAACTGGCACATAGATTTATATAATACGATCCTGGGTGATTTTAGTCTTTACCCTTGGTCCGAATCTCTCCTCACTTTATCCCTTCCAACTCTTCTCCCTCCTACACACCTTCAATTCCAATTACTTCTTTTTCACAAAACACTGATCTTAACTTTTTCGTCCTCCATTCCCCCCTTCACATGCTACCTTCTCTTGTTGTCTAAACCATTTTCCTCAATGACATTTCCCCTAATGCCTTTTTTTTCTATACGCCATCCAAACAGCACCCCTTCACCCTCTGATGTTGTCATATGCATGTATCAGGAGATGGGACAATCCACCTTTAAAGAGAGCGGCACTTCATGTGTTGGGATAATGGCCCTCCAGCTAACAGATGGTTATAACCCAGAAGTAAAAATAAATCAGCCTCTGGAATATTCGACTGGAAAATCTAATAAGGAAAAAAAAAAACATTTTTACTAAAACGCATGCGTATGGCATATTCGGTATAGATCAAATGCTTTAATAAAGTATCCAATTAACCAACGGTTATGTACTTATCCTTTGTAAATAGCGTTCTAGTGCACAAAGGCTTGACAAGGACTGTATGCATGAAAACGCAGAAGCGTAAAGTCAATAGGTCTGCAGCGGCAAAACGCGAGTCTTTATTTTGGAAATTCCCACTTCCAGTCATCGAGAAAAAAAATATTAACAACTTTATAAGTGCCAAACCTTATCTGGAGAGCGGAGTAAATGCATGCGACTGCGGAAAACGAAAAGATACAAAGATTCGTCCCTCTGACCACCAGGCCGGTGGAAAACATTAGCAATGCGCATCCTGCTCCTTTGGCACACAAAAGGTAAACAGACTCCCTACCTGGCACTCAAACTCTTAGACAACAAACAGGATTCGTTTTAAAGGCCAATAAAAGGAGATGACAAAACTGCCATCCTTCGTAATTCCGCTTTCAGCGAGACAAACTCTTCAAGTCTTCAATTGAGAAAAAGTGCAAAAAATAAAAACATATAATGAACAGTTCGTGTGACGCTTAGCGGGACGTAGTATGAATATGGCTGTCTCTGCGTTCATCACGCTTGTGGCTGTGATTTAATCTTCAATAAAGATGATGTCATTAAGTCTCCCTTTACGCTCCAATGGCATACAATCCTTCAAGGAATCTAGGTTTTTTTTGTCCGGGTAACTTGTGTGTGTCCCGTTTGGTGCTGCAGAAACAGAACGGGTATATAAAAGCGTTACACGTATATCAAAGCGTTACACGTATATCAAAGTGTGAAACATATATTAAAGACACAGGATCAATATAAACATTGTTTAAAGGTGATGGTGCTAATAACCACATGTTAGGCTTTGCACCCAAATCCATAACCAAAGTCACTTCTAGATTGTCAGCTCCTTTGAGCAGGGTCCTCCTTACCTTTCCTTTTTGTAACACAAACTCTTATGTTATGCACTGCTTGTTACGTCCTGTTTGCCCATTGTACAGCGCTGTGGAATATGATGGCGCTATATGAAACAACACATTTATAGCAGCGGATTCTGTACAGTAATTGAGAGCAATTAATAATTCAACGTTGCAGCCGTTCTCTGTGCACTTAAACACGTTTTTTGTAATGTCAGAGTACATGTCTGGTTAATAATTTATAGCGGGGGATTAATATTGATTGCGATATTTTTAAGACTACTATGTTTCTGCTGAAAGGGATTAAAACGTCAACGGTTAAAGCAATGTATTTTTGCCCCTGTGTGGTGACGGCGCAGGCATTCAGAGTCCCGTGTATTTAGGGAAGCCACGGAAAGTTTTCAGCTGTTCATTGTTTGGGGCAAAATAGGCGTAGGTTTTGTCTCAGACCTCCTTGAATGATGCAGGAAGCGTAGCAAGTTATGACATCATCACACAGCATCGACAAGACAGGCCAAACTGTCATTACAGTGCACAACCACACTAAAACACTACACAACCACACACCAGTAATTCACCCATTGTGTCCTGGGCTGAACCGCCTTCTCCACAAATTCAAATGTTTAAATCAAGTAAGGTCCGATATTTAACTATTTCCGTGTTTTCTGGTGTGTTGCTTATGTCCCTGGTGCTGAAAAGGTTGATATTCTTGGGTGGTTGTTAAAATAAATATATATACTACCATGTAACACAACCGCATGCTGCAAGCGTGACCCGTCATCTCGCCAACAGCCACCACGTGCTTGATCCTCCAAGTATCAGGAGGAAGAGGCAACTCTTATAACCCCCTCTTGAACTCAACAGGTTAAAAAGGCAAACAAGATGAATGGCTGGATTCTTTGTGCGCGTGTCAATTGTATATTACAATGGCAAGCAGTGGGAATCGCAACTTAATGCACCACCATTGATACATGGCAAGAAATGAGGTTGATCATGGAGACATGAGTCTTCTTACCTCCTTTGGAAATGAAGATGTCACAAGGGAGTATCTCGGAAACTGCTAAAAATCTATTGGTGAAAGAGAAAACATCTTGCTTGCCTCGTGTCCTCTGAGCTTACTGGAAGTCTACTTGAAAGTACCCAGTCTTTTTGTTACTTTTTAAAAGTCTGACAGCAGTGAGAGGAGAACCTACCGGTCACGTATGGCCCCAGAGGCATCTGGCTGTAGTTGACTATATTGCCTGGACCAGGTCCTCGGAAATTTGGGCCAAAATTATTGTTGTACACTTGAGAAGATCCAAATGATCCCTGAAAAAGAAATCAACTGATTTTTCAGAAAGAAAGGGGAGGAAAGGAATGAAATTGAAAAGGGAAGTGAATGAAAGGAAATTTAGAGAAACAAAGAAGAAAGTAAAAAAAAATCAGCAGGGAAATGAAAGAAAAGGGAAATAGAGAAAGTGAAAATAAAGAAATGGAAATGAAATAGGAGAAAAATTAAAGGAAAAGGGGAAGTGAAAGAAAGGGAATTAAATGTAAAAAGAAAGGAAAAATGAAACAGGTAAAAAATGAAAGAGGGAAAGGACTAAAAAGAGAAAAAACTGAAAGAGAAAGCTGTCTGGATTGAATACATTATAGCTAGTTCAAGGTCAAACTGGGGTAAATTAACTGTTTAAGGGTGCTTCACTCCGATCCTAAAACCTAGCACATAAATATACCCCCCTACATCTGGAGACCTGACCTCAGAAGCCACCCAGACAGAGGTCTGACTCATTGAGTGACATTTACACCTTCAAAAGTACTTATGGGAGTCTTTCACACCTGACACATTTTACACCTTCTTACGATACAAATGAGCTGCCACGTCCGACTATACTCAGGTTCTAAATACAGAGCTATTCATGTAGCGGGATAGATGCTTAGAAATATTATGGTAAACAATACATTTTCAGTACATCTGTTGTCTGAATGTCCTATACAACCATTAACATCCTCAGGAGAACATTCTTTTTTAATTATCTGACCTGGACTGCAGAGTCGCCTCCTCGGTTGGTCAGCCTGCTAAGGATGCTCCGTTCTGACATCTGAAGACGGGCAGCGACCGGTGGTATTCGAGAGAGCATTGAGGGTAAACGCGTCACATCCGCTTTCATGTCACTCAACAGCTCCTCTAACTGATTCAAAACTGCAACACGACACAAAGCAACGCATGTAAAGGAATCTACTGTCTGAAACACGGGCAAGAATTTGACAGCCCTTTACTTCTACCGCTGAAATTATATCTCTATATCTATTATTTCTTCATCAGTCTTTACACTTTATTTCTCCATAAACCACCCCCCCTTGCTTTCTGTAGCCGTCGTCCTTCTTCCTTATGAGGTTGGCTGTAGCCGGGGGGGGGTGAGAATTGTGTCTGCAGTAACAATCACTCATATATACGAGCCGCGCACCTATACATGAAATGTTCCAGTGACTACAAACGTCCCAAATCACCCATTTCTATCCCGACTTCACCTTAGTGCCGCGACGCAGAACAGGTCGGTGGTTTAATAAAATAACATCGCAGCGACCGTTATAGATCCGTAATGATCGATAGTCAGAGAAAAATGATAACACAGATTTTAGTAATTTTTGTTTATTAGATCATTGGGGGAAATAATAATGGGAGGGGAAACAACGGGAGGAAGAATCTACGGGATCGGGAAAATCAGCTTCTCTAGGGTCTTCATGGGTCCTTTACTCAATTCCACAAACGCAGACGAAAGTGATTACATTGTATACTCCGTGTGGGGGGTTTGCTAATTATTATTTGGTTTTGTTCTAGAAATGTCACTTTGTTTACCTTAGATACAGTGTGTTGATATGGAGGGTTGTTGTCTGTTCTGTGGAGTTATGACATCACAGATGCGCAGATCACCTGGCAGTGCATACAAGGCACTGAACAATCAGTTGGCTCGCTACCTGACACTCAGCTGCTTGCAGTAGTGGTGATTTTGGAGAAGAGCGATGGCTGAAGGTGGAGATTATATGATAAATTATACAGAAAATGAGACGATGGAATGGAGATCTATCATGGAGAGGGATGACATCACGGGAAGGGATTTCCAAGATGAGGACTCTGGAGAAGATTTCACCGGAGATCTGGAGAGATATTTCAGAGAGGTTCTCTTTGGTGGACGGGAATTGTCTTTCTATGAGGACGAGGACGAGTCTCCTGAACAACCGTCCGAGGACGTGGAGATGATGAGCATTTCCGAAAGCAGTTTGGAAATCCCTCCAAGTGAGATGAGAGAGGAGATGAGCGCGGACGCCGAGATGCCGAAAATAAGACGCCGGCAAAAAATGGCAAATTTCTTTCGGCGTCTCTTCAAGCCGCGAAAATTCACATTTGTCTGCATGTGCGTTTGTGGAATTGAGTAAAAGATCCATGAACCACCCGAGAGAAGTTGATTTTCCCGATCCCGTGGATTCTTCCTGTGTCCCCCCAGCTATTATTGTTTCCCCCAATGATCTCATAAACAAAAATTGCTAAAAATCTGTTTATCTTGTAGCATTTTTCTCGGTTTTCTCTGACTATCGATCATTACGGATCTGCGATAACAGTCACTGCGATGTTATTTTATTAAACCACCGACCTGTTCTGCGTTGCGGCACTACGGTGAAGTCGGGATAGAAATGGGTGATTTGGGACGTTTGCAGTCACTGGAACATTTCATGTATAGGTGCGCGGCTCGTATATATGAGTGATTGTTACTGTAGACGCAATTCTCACCAGCCCGGCTACAGCCAACCTCATAAGCACGTTTACCCAGATGTTAGTTCTTCTAGGTTTAAACAAAAATTTCCATAATCTAAGTGAATAGAATTGCTTTTTGTTCTGGATACCCTATCCAAGCATTAAAACATACTATGTGTAAAATAATAAGTTTCAGACAAAATTCAAACCCTTATGTTTAAAAATTATAGAATGCAGAGAGGTTTCCAGATCCCAAATGTAAATTAAGTATTTTAGGAACATCTTAAAGCTGTAACTCTACTACCCCTCAAGGAAACTCTATTTAAAAAAAAAAAAACATGGTTCCCATTACAGAGTATACCTGAAGAACGCCAACATATCATCTTGTTTCATCGTGTGATGGCTACAGAACTTTATGCAGGACTGCATTGGCAGGCTTGTTCCCAGCTAATGATTCTTTGGAGAGATGCTGGTGGCTCTCAGCAAGGCATTCTACTTCAGCCAGTCGAGCGTTGAGGGCCATAGCTGGATGGGTTGGATCTTGGGTCATGTTCAGGTAGGCTGCCCTTCGGAGCTGTTCCTCAATCACAAGCGCTTGTTCTAGCAACTGGGAAAGAGAGAAACCAGTATATAAAATGGACTTAAATAACAAGGGGGTGTTCCTGAGACATGGACTGGTCATCTGAGTCACGGGTCCATCGACACACACTTCCCTGATCTGCGTAAAAATGCAGCCGTCCATATCCAGCCATCGGCTGTGCTTACTTCATCAGGAGGCCCCTGGCCTTAAAACGCCAGGGCCGCCCCGCCATCACCCTGCCTAGAATCAATAAAGTTTGAGATCTTAAAGAAAGTAGAGACTTAATGGCTAAATACCTTAAATCTCCGCGCAAGAAACTTGTTCTTCATTTCCAAATAGTTGCCTTTGTGGATCTCCGACTTAAAAGGTTCATTTAAGATTAAATACCGAGAGTCGTTCTGAATGTCCTGCCAGCGGGCATAACCATGGCTGGAAAAATTAAATTAAGGAAAAGTATAACATCAGACTAACTCCCTACTCTGACCTACGTACAGAATCTCACTTATCATTACAGAGATCATCATCTTCAACATATATATATATATACAATGTGTGTGTGTGTATAACTGTATATATATATATATATATATATATATATATATACATACATACATACATTGCATCTCCTTCTCCTCTACAAATCACTTTACAACAGCAAGAACAAACACAATGGCCTCCAACAGAGAGTTAACCTTTAATTAGTGGCGTATTAGCTGCATTGTGCTCACTCATATCAAGTTAAACAAAAGTCACACATATTAATAATAATCAGAAACAAGCCTCACACTGAAAATCCGAAAAGGTCAAAGCGCCTGCAATGTTTAGCAGCCCCGCGCTTCTACCGGCTACCGGTAGATTAATTACTAATTATTACTATTATTATTGATGGCATTTATTCTACATTGGCTGCTAACATGCAATAACTAAAGTTTACAGCCCATTTTTAAAAGCCTTATGGACCTCAACCCAGTGGAAATCCATAAACATCGCTGGCTGTAATTAAGCTTACGGGGCCATCTTGGTGAAGATTAATACTTTCTAAAACATTCCGGTCACATGACTTTTTCAGAGGGGTAAAGCCGCCACTGACCGCTGGGATCCTGATGCATTTTGCTGGAAACTACATTGCTTTGATCTTTCGCTGCGTCTCACTTTGTGTGTTTTGTTCCCTCAACTTTTCTGTCTTTCTGTGCACTTTATATTTTCGTTTCTGTCTCTTTCTGTGTCACAGCGGCACATTTCAGGCCATTTGCATTCTCTGTTGGCTAAATGGACATGTCCGCCGCTACCTGGCTACTAATGTCTCCATTAATGAACATGACCGTTGATGAAATAAAATGTTCCCTTTAAAGGATACGTGACAATCCCAGCGAGTAGCCAGTAATCGTGCCTTCTGTGCCAAATATCATAAATCTTGCCGGACGTGGTGGCAGCTCTTTCTTCATTTTGCCATAACGTGTGAAGCTCTGAAAAATATTACAACACAAAGATAGATAAAGGTGACTTATAAAACACTGTTAGGCCATTTACTACCCTCGCTGAACAGACTGCTACCTGTAAATCCTCCATCTGCAATATTAAACATGAATTTATGTTTTCCGTTCTTATCCTCTTTTTTCACATCGTCTTCTTCCTGCTTTATTTCATTTTCTCCATTCTGCTGCGTCTCGTTTTCGTCCTTTTCATCCGATTTGTTTTCTTCCTCTGTAGAAAAATGTAATGTTTAATGAATTAATATTTGTTACATTTACAAAATAATGGTGCTTTCAGAATGTCACGAAAGGCTGGATTCTAAAACAATTGATTATGTTCTTATTTGTGTTTTCTGTCCATTCTGGTTCTATACATAGCTAGCTTTTCTCATCATTCTCCATCGATGGCAGCTGCACCCTCTTCTCTATCTCTATAGAGTGCTGGCTTTTCTATGGGCCACCACTCGCTCACTGGGGTTAATGTAGCTCCAGTTTGATGCTGTATATCGTGTATGTTGTGCACATTTTAGCTGAAGTTAACAAAAAATGTGAGTTGCCATAGCTGAAGTATGGACGTATTACTAAGGCGAGGTTTGTACCTGGCTTGGGTTCCTTTTCATCCCCTCTGTTTTGAGTAGTATTCCTTTCTGCCTTTTCTAAAGGTTTTTCCTGGTCTTGGAGGTGCTCAGCTGTAAGGTCAACAGATAATATGTTGTATGATTTTCATTTTGTCTTTCTAGATGTAATTTTTTTAATAAAAGCCCCAGAACCATGCCCCCCGCCCCCAAATGCATAAGAAAAGGAAGAAGAAAATCTTGATGGTTTCTCAGCCAGATTTTAAAATACACACTTCTATCATAACTTAATTATCCGTGCCATGTGGGCTATAACATTGTTGAGAACCCTACCAACAGATGGCCCGTTTCTCTTCTTATCGTACCTTTGGAATTCTCGTTCGCTGTTTCCTTTTCACCCTCCTCATCTTCTTCTGTGTCCTTTTTTCTCTTGTCTTTCATGTCTACAAATTCAGTTTTTTCTTCATTATCTGTCCTCTCAGATTTTGTTACAGTCTGCAAAAAGAAAAATAGGTTTTATTTATTAAAGCTGCCTTGCCTTACCTTAACTGATTCATCAATTGAACTTTCTAAAGGCCAGTATAATTTTATTCAGTACAGCACTTTTAGCAACATTGACATATTCGGTTTCTCTGCACCAAAAATGGTAAAAATGGTACTGGAATCAGATGATGTAACCTGGGGCTCTGTGAGTGAGTGAGACTTGACCTTTTGTTCGACAATCTCATTTTCTTCTGTTAAAGCTGATTGTATATCATTCTTTTCTGCAAAAGAAAAATAATCTGTGTAAATGTAAGGAGGACATTTTACAGGAAAAACAGTCAAGATGATCCCCTATACCTACCCCTGGGTTTATTCAAACTGCCCCCTACCACACAGATGAGAATAAAATATTATTATTAGGTTTTATTTATTCATGAATTTATTTTTTTGTTTGTTTGGTTGTTTAAGGATTGGTACTCAAACAAGACTCTTGTGCCACTTTAACGGCCGAACAGGTACTATTGTCTGCAGTCTCTATACACGTAATTGTGGCTTTTAGGGCTGTAAAACACTGTGAAGTCCTCATGCCCAGAAAACTTTCTGAGCTCCAATATAAGCTGCCTTATGGATGGAAAACCAATACCCTATAACGCTTTGAACACTGGTGGGTTGTTTGACATTGGGCAAAAAATGTCCTACTAGTGGACATGAATTTTAAGGATAATCATCTCTAGGATCTACATCTGCTCTAATACCCAGAGACAATAAGCACTAAGGCACTTTAAGGCCAGCGGCCGCCTGATCATGGAAGTGCAGCTGACGCTGGATTTGTGTGGCTCTGTCGCGCAGTCCAGGTCTAACACTAAGTGACTTTTGGAAGCAGAGGTACATATTTGCTATCTGCCTTTATCAGTATATAGATACGGGCTGTGCCATGAATCCGAGTATAACGTTAGTGGAATACAACGAGCTCTGTTTTGAAGCTTTATGCTTTCACATGAAGTCACACGTGTTATTATTTTAAGCCATGTACCTGTCAGGGGCGCAGCATTCGGCTGCGTTGACGCCGGGCTGGCTGGAGCAGGAGTGGTTGGATCAGATGATAGAACATCAAAACCTTTTTTGTGTTCTACACCCTCAGGGATCAGATCGGGGGTGCTGTATTTCCCATTGACTTGTTCAAACTCTTGAACCTAGAAACGCACAAATATAAGGCCACAAGGGTAAATACACTAAAACTGACACAAAATTACATATGGTAATATAGTCTTCTTCTCTGCAGGGGGATTTAATAATTTCAGATAGGGGTAAAACTGAGAATTCCATTTTCTACTAGTCAAACTTTTAAAATTTAGTGGATTGTCTTAAAAAATACATTCTTTAAAGAGGAACTTTCACATCTTAGATAAACCGTAACCAATCACTGAATATGTTTACATTATTGTTAGATTATTCAGTTTTATATTTTTTTCAGTTCTAGAAACCACCAAAAGCATTCCTGCCACTGTCACTTTTTGTGAATACATCTTCATGGTACTATTAAAAACCATTCTTGTTAATTGTAAGCTTAATAAGGCATAAAGCTGGAATATAGAATAAGACTAATGCTCCTTTATTTCTCTAGAAATTTTTTCAGACCTTTCTACTAAGCCACACAACATACCTTGAATGCTAATTGTAAACTGTTACTCACCCACCTTCTTTCGAACCAATGACATAACTCCAATTCTTGTAAGAACGTGTTGGCGTGAAAGGCCTTCTCTTGGAACGCCATCGGCAAAGGCCTCGGCGCCGTCAGCTCCTGGTTCACATAGATGTCTCATGAACAGGGAGACGTACGCCCTGCAAAAAAGTGTGTGCGAGGCTGGAATAAATAGATTTACTTCCGTGGCTAAAAGTGTTTGCCAAACTGGAAATTAAAAATCTATGATTACTCCCGTCTAGATCTTAATGAAACCGTAGCCATCAATTATTACATTTAAACTGTAGATTCCTATATTTAAAAGGCTTCATGTCGTTCAAATGGGTATTCCTAACAATTAAGACCCTTGCGTAGTTGGGTTAATTCAGAACCCACACAGGGCAAACCCCTAGGAAGCAAAGCACTTTACTACATAGAGTTTAACCCAACCATCGGTGGCAGGACTCACGCCCATGATCCCACCATATAGATTAAAGAATCAAAATGATTTTTGAGACATGTGAACCTCCATACCTTTCTCAAAAGCCCCCAATTTTATGGAACATTCTAAATAATTGTTCCGCTTTCATTAATTCTATGGTTTTGAAGTTTCGGAGGAAGATGTCTTATCGGTGCTTAAGGACCAGGCAATACATGTCAAAAATATTACTCTTACAGTATGGCCAGACTGCCACCTAGTGGGGGGAAGAGGGGTATTTCCCTGTTTACATGCAGAATAGATCACTGCATCGATTACCTTTATCAACTATTTTTAAAAATAACACTAATTACTATCAGAGTGTCTTAAATATTTGCCTCTCACAACACAGAAGACGTTTCAGCCAACATTAACAGCATAATATGACAGCATAATATGACAGCATAATATGACATCATTTTGTTACCTAAATTCCTTCTCGCTCTTGCCTCTGAGGTCTCGCACCAGCCAGTGAGAATTAAAGGCATCTTGCGGTGGCATCCCCCATCTCATGATGGCATTTAAGAAGGCCTTTCGTTGACGAGCATTAAATCCCAGAACCTTAAACAAACACAGGAGTACATTTTATACTAAAAATAAAATTAGCTGTTGTTGATTATTTACTTGATTTTTTTCTCATTTATTATGTTGCCTGATCACAATTACTATTGGCTGGCAGAAATATTCCTTGTGGAACAATTACATTTATTCATATGCGCTGTTACATTAGAAGAAAAAAATGAACAGCTCTAAATTTAATACAGATGGGTGGGCCAGCCTCGGCGATCGGTTCATACGAGCAAACCGAGTCCTACTCGACTGCAACGCAAGCACAAAAGCAAAAGGGATGCCCACCTCAATGTTTCCTCCGACTCTCGCCAGTAGAGGAGGCAACGGTTTATCTCGGTCACTTTTCAGCTGTCTTCTGGATTGCCTTCTTCCACCTGCGGAACGACACAAGAGGATGAGAGGTTTAAATCAGAAAACAGTCTCCACATTCCACGCAAAGATGTATCTTTTCTTGGTTAGGTTAGGTTGGACTGTTGTCCATGAAGAACACAGAAGCTTAGAGTCACACTGAGCATAAAATATATCAAGTCGTGATGTATTCAATCATATCATGCCTCCCGCTTTGCGCAGGACAGTCCTGACTTTGCCACTTTATCCTGCTGAGGTCTATCACTGTCCTGAAAAGTGGGTCAGAGGTAGCGCTCAGTGGGAGAGAGGGATTCTGGGACACTGGACAATGCATTCTGTAAATGCGCAGAATTGTGCGCATGCACTGCAGCGCTGTCCCCAAGCTCTGCCCCTGGCATACCGATTTGCCAAGTGTAGAAGTTGGGAGGTATGTCTTTTACATTTTATGTTACCATTTTATATTTTTCTTTCTCATTCACCTCTTTCTTAGCAAGATCCCCTACAACCCTGAATTACAACACTCGACAATCAATGCTATCACCTGGCATTAGTATTCATCTCACATCAGCTTTTGTTAATTTTAAACATGCATGTAAGTTGAAAGTGGTCCAACTCTGTCTAACCTTCAGGTTTCTCCTCAAAGTCCTCATCTTCGTCTTCTGAACCTATTGAGTATTCTGACTGGTTGTCAGAAAGCTCATCTTGCCATTCTAGACAAAGAGAAGAGGTAACATGTATTAAGTGGTGACCTGTTTGACACCAAGAGGGAAAATATGTTGCATTCAAGATATATATAAATACACATCTTGATCAATATGCTTATCTTCATCCTCCTTATCTTATTCCATAATATTAATTCCCTGAGGCACATATCCCTTTGGATTGGATCATTTTTACCATAAATACTAGAGAAAAGATCATAAAAGCAATCTGTTATGGGGACATCAATGTGAACAGATTTGTACAGCTGGAGCTCGTGACCATATCGCACCATGGGCAGTACCTTGGTCCTCCTGAGACGCATCGTTGTAGTTGACCTGCTTCCGGATCCTTTTCCCTTTTCCTAAGTTCCTCGCAAGATCCTCTTGCTGTTGCTCATAATGATGCCGTAGCAACTTCTCCCAATAATCTGGATCAACGTTCTCTTCCTGCTTAATTATTTCTCGTTCCACCTCCTCCTGCAATTAGGCAACATTACAAATAAAAGGTAGGCAGACAATCGTACAATTACAGAAGGTTCCATATTTTTTTTTTATTTAATTATGTTAGATTTTGATGTATTCTAGATTTTTTATGTGAAAAGGATAAAATTATTTTATGAAGGTTATGCTATTCAAAAAATTCTAAATGCCCCACTGGTGGAATGTATATGTGTTATGATATCTTATTGTTGCCATTCGTTTTTGCTTTTAAAAGCTGTCCATGTCCTATGTTCCAGAAAACATTATTTATCACATTGAGAACATCTATCCCATCCTAGCTTTTGTTAGCGAACAGAGTGACCTGTGGAATTTCAATGTACATCAAACACCAAAGAATACAGATAATGGGATACTTTGGGATACTAATGGGATACTTTACCACGCCGTCTTCTTCCCTCACAACGTACTGGGCCACCTTGAAAGAACTGAGATATTCATTCATGTTCTGGATTTCTGTGTCCTCGGTGGCATCTTGGTTTCGGTCCAAAAGTTTGGAAATGGCAGCGTCATCGTAGTGGATGACACTGCTGTCTTCAACGTCTCTGTTGTCACCTTGAAAATTTACAAATACTCAAAATTATTGTCATGTGATTCCATATATTTTTCCTATATGCCTAGCAGAAAAGATAACATGCATACATGTTTATAAAAGCCACCTGATAAAAGTCTTCCTTCATGCACACACTTGCCTAAAACTTCACAGTACCCGTACACATATATATATATACATATACAGTATGCGCCAGATTAAAATTAATAACAATAAATAAGTTTTTGGTAAGTTTTTACCTTCAACATCATCTTTGAACAGCTCCTCCGTCCCAAATTTTAAAATATCGTCCAGTTCTTGCTTAGTCATGGATCCAGATTTAGACCCAAGTCCTGGACGGACAACCAAGTGGGTTAGCATCATTTTCCTCTTTGCCACCTGTGTGATTCTCTCTTCTACAGACGCTCTTGTGACAAACCGGTAGATCATAACTTTTTTATTCTGGCCAATTCTGTGAGCTCTGCTGAAAGCCTGTAAAAATGAGTTCTCACTGACAAGTACAGGAACGTAAAGACGTCGCCACTTCGGACACCATCTCCTGTAACGAGCTACAACTGCGCTCATGTAAAGGGGCGGTATTCATAATAATATAAACTAAAATACACTAAATTGCATAAAATAAAAAAAACTTCTCTTGCAAATAATACTTCCACAACCATAGCTATCAATAAAAAAAATTAAATTCATTTTTTTGGGAGGGGCTTACTATTCAGTTACGCTTTTAATTTATTAACTAGAAATTAAATTATAAATTACATGTACACAGATTTTTTTATTATTATTTTGTTTAAAACTTTGAAATAACTACTTTTAGAAGTTGTGCTTGACAAATGTTCTTCATTTGAGAATTAAACTTAATCTTGAAGGAATCGATTGAATAAGAGATGAAAGTAAATGCATTGCATTATGTTTGTATTTAATGATTTCAATTTGGTTTGCAAAGATCCAATATATAAAGTACTACTATAACTTAAAATACTAAAACACAAAAGTGTGATATAATATTTTATATATTACATATATATGTTTTATATATATATATACACATATATATAATGGCAAAATGATGGCAATTTTGCTGAATATATTAGTAATAAAATAGAATTGCACCTCAGCAAGCAACGTAAGTATATGTTTTTTAAACCAGTGATAAATAATTCATTGACCTGTATGTCATTGTGTGGGTTCCAGTCTGAATCATAAATGATAACTGTATCGGCTGTAGCCAAGTTTATTCCTAAACCTCCGGCTCTTGTGGACAGAAGAAAGCAGAACTGCTGGGCGCCAGGAGCTAGAAGTAAAAAAATAAAAGTTAAGAGGTTGTGTAGAAGGGAGCTCATGAGTTTCTCCATCTAATACAAAGTCATGCTGATGTTGGAGACTCTGGTTGACGCTTTGTTGGTCTCCTTCATTCTCTCAGGTTCCTGTGCTAAGCCCGCTGTATGAAGAGCATCGCCTCAATTTCTGGATCTCAAATAAAGAATAGAGTGCCATCCTAAAATCCTTCCTTCATACCTTCCCAGGGTAGGATACTTGGAGCATCGCCTTTTCTGGTGGAGCGAACGCAACAACGACTTTCGAAACTGGTGCTAGTTCATAATGGAACACTGGTGCATATTAACAACGTCAGTGTTCTAGAGTAAAAGTAAAATTGTACCATTAAACCTGTCAATTGCTTCCTGCCGCAGTCCTCCTGTGATCCCGCCATCTATCCGCTCATACTTATACCCCTCGTATTCAAGAAAGTCCTCAAGTAAGTCCAGCATTTTTGTCATCTGTAGAGAGTAGGAAAGAAAAAGGTAATAGATCTGGGAGAGTAATACAAAAGGTATCATTATCCACAATTCTGAAATTTTATTGGCAGAATTCTCTCTGTTTAGATGAGAAACGAATTCTCCCAGCAATGTTGGCCAGAACCACTCACTGCCTGGGCACAGAAACACATTAGACAGCTGTCCGTTTAACAGTTCCAATTCTATAAGGGCCACCAACCTTACGCTTAGAATAAATACACGTTTCTAATGGGCTTTTGCTTAAATCAGATTATATGTTCAGTCGATTCATTTGAAATAGGGCCTCACGTACATCAAATCTGGACTCAATTAAAAAAAAAAGAATCAAATAAGTTAAATCAACCAATAAAAAACACAAAATAGCACCTACATGTGATGATCAACTACGTAATTAGTGAGAGAGCTCCTCGAGTCACATTGTAACCATGCAGAGTCTCCATGCAATGTGCAGGAATTACATGAAAAAGCAGCTTATCAAAAAGTTTTATTAAAAATATGGAAACCTTTCTTCTACCACAGGGAAAAATCTTGTATCACTCATGGCTATATTTCCAACAGAAAAAAATGCAATAAAAAAAAATGCAATTTTACTCAACCCCCCCACACTGTCTCCTCCGTCCAATCGGACATGTTTTAGATACACGTCGGTGATACAGACGATGATTAAAATTCCGCACCTGAGAGAATATAAGAACACGGTGCCCTCCGTCCTTCAGTTTCTTGAGCATTTTCTGTAGCAGCATCAATTTTCCAGAAGATTTAACTAAAGAACTTCCATCATATGATCCATTTGGTAAGACGGGAGCTTCCTTCAAGACAATGTAAAAACATCTGTGAGCCCGGGGTTAATTCATTTTTTGCTTTCATCCTAATGTCATCAACATAGGGGATTTTTCAGTTAGGAACTTGGGTACTTTGGCACAGCCGTGTTCTCTGACACAGACTTTAAAAACTTCACAACTGACTAATTAAATAAGTGGAAAGATAGTATATATAATAGTATAACCAGTAGAGAACTATCTAGTATTTATTTATCGGTATTACCCCTCCCATTACAAATTCTGGCTAAACCAATCAACAACAATCAGGAACTTAACAATAACAGACAGATAACAGAGAGGGATAATCGTGCAGATGATGGCTCCTCTCTTGATAATTATATTATTTAGATTATATATTGCTTGATTTAGCGGGTTAATTTAGAGTGCAGAAGTGTAAAACCTAGGAAGAAAGTAGTAATGGCCAAGACAAAATTTGGAAGCGGTCTGGAATAAGCAGGTCTTCGTTCCAAAGGAATCAGATACTGACATGAAAACCTAGAAACTTCCTTGTCTAACTCAGAATCCTCCCGGAGAACCTTTTAACGGTTATTTAAAAGAAAAAAAAAAAAGACGGGAGCCATCTGACTTACCACAGCAGCCACAGGGAAAAGGTAAGGGTGATTGCAGCATTTCTTCAAGTCCATCATGATATTGAGCAATGACACCTGATTTCCTCCACCTTTGGAGTTCAAAGCTTCAAAATTCCTGGTTAGAATAAACTTATAATACTTCCTGAATGGAACAAAAAAAATAATAAAGATAGAGAATGGTCAAAGGTCGTTTGAAATGCAGTATAATTTTGCAGATGATCCTTATACAAAGGGTGACATACATCAAATATCAAAATCAATAATGTAACGACAAATCGGCTAAAAGGCTGTCTATATACTGCATAATGTGCCAAAAACTGGCAATTCTTTATACAAACTCACAACCGAAAGACTATATAACCAAAAGTATCACTCCGCTTGGCTCTCTACTATTAAAGAGTTCACGGGACAGGTAGTTTTCTGCAAAGTTGCTGGCATAGATGTTTCCCTTGCTAAATATTTTTTTTATATTTACTTAAACAATAATTTCTGATATAAAAAATACGGCTACCGACAGAAGTCAAATCTGCCTTATTCTACTTCCAGAATTATTGGTAGCAAAATGCTTTGAAATAACAATATTTCGTTTTTAATTTAGAGAAACAAATGCCTTATACTCACAAAGAAACATTATTCTTCTACGGTTGATTTAATGGAAATGTTATTGACATTGAAAGAAATATTAAGATCCTTTGCAGGATTTTATATGAACCTACTTCTGCATTTGGCTAAGTTCCACGCGTACAATTAATTCTGTTTTGGCTGGCATGTTCTTAAACACGTCTGCTTTCAGCCTTCGAAGCATGTGTGGACCTAGTAAGTCATGAAGTTTTTTAATTTGGTCTTCCTTGGAGATGTCAGCAAATTCTTCCAAGAAACCATCCAGATTGCTGAAAGAAAGGCTCATGAGAAAAAAAACCATGGCAAGGAATCTGCGTTTGCTGGTGAATATTAAGCAATATCCCCCCAAAAAAAGAAAACTACAGAGACAAATAGGTGAATCGTGGATAAATTATAGGAGGAAACTGGATGACAAGGAATGGACAAACTCTGGAAGTCCACCTCCTGGACTTCAGTCCCAATGACATGCAAAGTGGAACATCATGGAAGTCATACAGCTGGAATTCCAGTGATTGCCTGTCCTTCGGGATGAAGACTCTCAAGACCAGATGCCCCATTAAGATGCCACCTGTCTTTAATACCTTAGTGCCACTCTTATATACAGTATATATATATATATAGTTATACATATATAAAATGCTATGGTTTATGGATCTCAACTAATGCTTCAACCTTCCACATCCGCCTACATACATTGGAGTAAAAGGATTGTTGGTTCCCTCTTATATTTTATTTTGTAAACAATTCTCCATGCTTCATACTCACTATATTACCCTGGAACTACGGGTTGGTTTCATGCATTGCAATGCAGAATATTGTCTTGAGTTGATATGGGTGTAAATACTATTGCTCTGCACAATCTATGTCCAAAATATTTACTAAAAAGTCAAATTGACTGTATTCCACTTCTAGCAGTGGTGGCAAAACCAGTCTAGTTTAATTTACTTGCGGGGCTGGACTGTCACTTTAAGGCCAGGGGCCACCTGATGACATAAGCGCAGCCGACAGCTGGATATCCGGCAGCCGCACACTGCAGTATGGAGCGAGAATTTGCTCGATGTGCCAGGTGGCCAGCCCAGGCCTACTGTAACTGCGGGGTACTTACCTTCCGTCTGCCCGAACCGCCGTTCTTCTGTAACCCCTCGACGCCTGTAGCCGCTGGCAGGTTTCCTGAACACAGACTCCATGGACTCTGGCCCTGTGTACTCGCGCGCCACCGTGTGGTCTCTTTTATAGGCATTACCCTTGTGCGTTCCAAGCCTCCGTTTCATGCTGGGCGGGAAATGCAATTAGTATGACTATTTAAACCTGGCTGTTGCACTAGCTCATTGCCTGTGACAGTGCCTTGTGCATGTTGGCTGTGCTTATTAAATACCTTACTTCGTGATTTGGCTTCTGACCCTGGCTTGTTTTTTGACGTTCCTGCCTATCTCCTGTGTTTGACCCGGCTTGTTTTTGATTATCCTGTCCTCGCCAACTCCTGACCTCGGCTCCGTGTAACGACTACTCTTTTGCCTGTTGTAACCAGTATACTGCCCTGCTCCTGTACCGGTGGTTGATACCAGGTTCCTGCACTGCTGGTCCTCTAGCCGTGACAGATTATCACAGGCCATACCATGGACCCCGCAGACTTGGTTCGTGTGTCCTCTCGTCAAGACCACCAAGATCAGGTGTTGGCTTCGCATGCTTCTCACCTTCAGTCGCTGGAACAAAAGATGGACACTATTACGGAGTTACTCCGATCTTTAACCTCCTCCGGTCCGTTGCCCTCCTCTGCAGCCTCGGCGGGACTCCCTGCAGCTTCGATTCCTTCAGAGTCCGACAGACTTCGGGGCGGAAAACCTCCTAAGATGCCTGTTCCTGAGAAGTATGCTGGGGATCCTCGTGAATGTCGGGGGTTTTTGAATCAATGCCAACTTCATTTCAGAACCCAACCAGAGACTTTTTCCTCTCATGCCAATCGCGTGGCATTCATTATTAATTTACTCCGAGGTGAGGCCCTTGCTTGGGCTTCTCCCCTTATGGAACATCAGTCTCCACTATTGGACGACGCGGATGCCTTTCTCGCGGCTTTTCGTGCTGTATTTGATGCTCCTGGAAGGGTTGAATCCGCCGAGGCAAACATTATGGAACTGCAGCAGGGCAAAAGGTCTGTGGCCCAGTATGCTATAGAGTTTCGTACTCTTGCCTATGAGACTGATTGGAACACCCAAGCCTTGAAAGCAGCATTCCGCAGGGGGTTAAACGACTCAATCAAAGACGCCCTTACCTATCGAGACCTGCCCGAGAATTTAGAGGACTTTATCGCCTTGTGTCTCAAATTAGACGCACGGGGCCAGGAGAGACGTCTAGAGAAGGAGAGCGAAAGAAAATATCGCCCCTATCGCCCGACTCCACGTCCTCATCCTGCACCCACCATGGTGGAATCTTCTACCCCGGCTCCTGAACCCATGGAGATTGGTCCTCTTCTCCGGCTATCTGATGCTGAGAAACAACGGAGACGCGTCTTGGGACTCTGTTTGTATTGTGGACAGAAGGGTCATATGGCTATGAATTGTCCCAAGAAGTCGGGAAACGCTCAAGCTTAGTGGACGACCGAGGCATTCCACTGAGCAATGTAAAAGCCTCAACTGCTCCTTCTGATACCCGATTTCTCATACCCATCACGCTACAGTGGAAAGGTCACCAGGTGGCCACACAAGCTTTCATTGACTCCGGTGCCGCAGGGAACTTCATTGACCAGACCTGGGCTCAACTCCAGGGTATTCCGCTGGTTTCTAAATCCCAGAGCAGTACCGTGGCAGCAGTGGATGGGACACCTCTCGGTCCTGGCCTGATAACTCATGAAACACCAAGTCTTCGTCTGATTGTGGGGCTCCTTCATTGTGAACAAATTTGCTTTGATGTTCTCTCCAGTCCGCACCTTCCGGTTATCTTGGGATTGCCATGGCTGAGGAGACATAATCCTACGATCAACTGGAGCGAGGGACAAATTACGGCTTGGGGTTCTTGCTGTTTTCGAACCTGCTGTTTACGTCCCTTAAAGGTGAACTCTATTCTAGAAAGTCCCTCAGTCGACCCTAAAGGGATTGTTCCTACACAGTATTGGGACTATCTGGATGTATTCTCGAAACAGAGGGCCGATACCTTGCCCCCTCATCGCACTCATGATTGTGTCATCGAACTCCTTCCAGGGACATCTCCCCCTTCGGGTCGGACATACCCACTTTCTGGACCTGAGAATCAGGCCTTGTCGATATATATAAAAGACTGTCTGGAAAAGGGGTTTATTCGCCCTTCCTCCTCCCCGGCGGGTGCGGGGTTCTTCTTTGTTAAGAAGAAAGATGGATCTCTCAGACCTTGCATAGACTACAGGGGGCTGAATAAAGTAACAGTGAAGAATAAATACCCATTGCCCCTCATCACAGAATTTTATGACCTCCTAAAGGACGCTAAGATCTTCACTAAACTAGATCTTCGGGGTGCATACAATTTAATCAGGATCAGAGAGGGACATGAGTGGAAAACTGCTTTTAACACCCGATTCGGTCATTATGAGTATCTCGTGATGCCTTTTGGACTTTGTAATGCTCCCGCGGTATTCCAAAATTTCATCAACGACATTTTTCGTGATATGCTTCTGTCTCATGTCATGGTTTATTTAGACGATATCCTGATTTTCTCGGCCACCCTAGAAGACCATAGGAGACATGTTCGGCAGGTGTTGCAACGTTTAAGAGAGAATTTCCTGTATGCCAAAGCTGAGAAATGTGAGTTTGAACGCAGTCATATCAAGTTTCTAGGATATATAATATCCGATACCGGATTAGAGATGGATCCGGAGAAGGTCACAGCCATCAAGGAGTGGAAGAGGCCCACTGATCTCAAAGGAATTCAACGTTTTTTAGGTTTTGCCAATTATTATCGCCGCTTCATTCGTAATTTCTCTCGCATAGTGTCTCCCATTACCGCTTTAACCCGTAAGGGCGCCACTCCCAACAATTGGCCTACCGAGGCTGTTGTGGCTTTTGAAAAACTAAAGAGGGTCTTCCTATCTGCTCCAGTTCTTCGCAGACCTGACACTTCCTTGCCCTTTATTCTCGAAGTGGATGCGTCGGAGACAGGTGCCGGTGCTATTCTGTCTCAAAGAGACTGCAAGACCAACAGAATACATCCTTGTTCGTTTTTTTCGAAAAAATTCTCTGATGCAGAGACTAATTATGATGTGGGAAATAGGGAATTGTTGGCCATAAAGATGGCTCTAGAAGAGTGGAGACATCTCCTGGAAGGGACGGAGACACCGATCACTATAATTACTGACCATAAAAATTTACTTTACCTGGAAAAGGCCAAAAGACTCAATCCTCGGCAAGCACGCTGGGCCTTATTCTTTACTCGCTTTAATTTTATAATTACCTACCGCCCTGGATCAAAGAATATCAAGGCTGACGCTTTATCTAGACAATTTGAGGGTCCAAATACTGTTGTAAAAGATGAGACCATCATTCCGTCCCATCGTATTGTTGCCAACATCTCGACTGCCGTTCTCCAAAGCATCTCTCGCTCTCAACGCTACCGACCCAAAGATCTGGCAGTTCCTCCTGGTCGTCTGTACGTAACCCCTGTACATCGCAGCAAAGTCTTGTCATGGGCCCACAATTCCCCTATAGCTGGGCATCGCGGAATCCGTAATGTGCGTTTTCTCCTACAACCACGTTTCTGGTGGCCCTCTATGCTCACGGACATTGTGGAATTCGTACAGTCCTGTGACGTTTGTGCAAGATACAAAGTACCCAGAAAGAGGCCCGCTGGCCTTCTCCAACCATTGCCAACCCCCACTCGACCTTGGACACAACTAGCTATGGACTTCGTTACTGATTTACCACCTTCCGAAGGAAAGACTACTATCCTAGTAGTTGTTGATCTGTTCTCTAAGCAATCCCATTTTATTGCGCTAGCCAAGTTACCCACTGCTGCGGAACTAGCAACAATAATGTTAAAAGAGATCTTTCGACTTCATGGGATTCCTCAAAGCATCACCTCGGACAGAGGTTCGCAATTTATCTCTAGATTTTGGAGGGCTGTGTGTTCCCACCTGGGCATTCGTTTACAATTTTCATCTGCCTATCATCCTGAAACTAATGGGCAAGCCGAACGGACTAATCAAGTGTTAAAACAATACCTTCGTATCTACGTCACTAAGGATCAGTCCAATTGGGCATCATTACTTCACCTGGCTGAACTGTCTTACAATTCCTCATACCATGAAGTCCTCAAGACCTCTCCCTTCTGTGCGGCCATGGGATTTGAACCTAACTTATGGCCACCCAACAGTTTCCCTTCTGACGTTCCAGCTGCCGACTCCCATCACAGAGCTCTACAACAACATTGGAAAGAAGTTTCGGAGGCTATCTCTAAAGCCAAGCTACTTCAAAAACGGGCTGCGGATAAACGTCGTTCCGTAGGACCACCGATATCACCTGGGGACTCGGTCTGGCTTTCTACACAGCATTTACATCTCAAACAGAACACAAAGACCTTAGGTCCCAAGTACGTTGGTCCTTTCA
Source organism: Spea multiplicata (assembly GCA_009364415.1). Taxonomy (NCBI): domain Eukaryota; kingdom Metazoa; phylum Chordata; class Amphibia; order Anura; family Pelobatidae; genus Spea; species Spea multiplicata. Next base: position 882 of record VKOC01048371.1, on the reverse strand, counting down.
AAGTCCTGGCTAAAATAAATGACGTCTCTTACGCCCTTGAACTTCCATCCAACATGCGAATACACAACGTCTTCCACGTATCGCTATTGAAACCTGTTGTCCGTAATCGATTCTCTCGACGATTGTCCACTCCGAAACCCGTGTTGGTCCAAGGCCCTGATGAGTATGAGCTGGAGGCTATCATCGATTCGAGAATATTCAGACGCAGACTACAATATCTCGTCCACTGGTTGGGATATGGACCAGAAGAACGATCTTGGATTGATGCTGCAGATGTCCATGCACCCCGTCTGATTCGTGCGTTTCATCGCCGTCATCCTACCAAACCAGCTCCTGGTCGCCAGCACGGCTCCCTTTTTAGGGGGGGTAGTGTAACTGCGGGGTACTTACCTTCCGTCTGCCCGAACCGCCGTTCTTCTGTAACCCCTCGACGCCTGTAGCCGCTGGCAGGTTTCCTGAACACAGACTCCATGGACTCTGGCCCTGTGTACTCGCGCGCCACCGTGTGGTCTCTTTTATAGGCATTACCCTTGTGCGTTCCAAGCCTCCGTTTCATGCTGGGCGGGAAATGCAATTAGTATGACTATTTAAACCTGGCTGTTGCACTAGCTCATTGCCTGTGATAGTGCCTTGTGCATGTTGGCTGTGCTTATTAAATACCTTACTTCGTGATTTGGCTTCTGACCCTGGCTTGTTTTTTGACGTTCCTGCCTATCTCCTGTGTTTGACCCGGCTTGTTTTTGATTATCCTGTCCTCGCCAACTCCTGACCTCGGCTCCGTGTAACGACTACTCTTTTGCCTGTTGTAACCAGTATACTGCCCTGCTCCTGTACCGGTGGTTGATACCAGGTTCCTGCACTGCTGGTCCTCTAGCCGTGACA